>NDXB01001132.1:103205-193049 GCA_002631895.1 Agapornis roseicollis | reverse complement strand
TTTTTTTTTTTTTTTTTTTTTTTAGTGATTAGAAATTCAAAGTTCCTGAAAAACTGTCAATGACAGTGAATTTGCAGAACTTGCAAGAGTTCAGGATGCTGAGAAAAGAGCGTCTCTTAAATCTGGCCATTGATATCACATCAGTTCTGAGAGTTTTTTGTTTGTTTGTTTCAGCTTTACAAAGCATTTATGTGACTAAAGATGCAGAGAAGCAGCTAGGGAAGTTTACAGAGGCTCCTAAACACTGGATGTTAGTCAATGGAAATAAAGCATTTAAGCCAGTCAGATACTTCAGTAAATCATACTGTATGTCCAGCTGCAAATTTAAAAATAGAAAACATTTATAAATCAATTCCTTTGAAGCTACAACCTCTCATAAACTGTATCAGCTCTCTGGTATCTCAGTATCCAGGGATGGATTGCTCTAAGCCTGGATCCTTTTTTTACAGATGTCCTTTATTTGTATGATGGACCAATGAAACACAGATGGATAAATCACAACTGAAGCATCGATTGTGATGTCACTGGCTACTAACTTTCTGTACCTTTTGACTTCACCCCACAGACAAATTAAATGTTGTTTACCATCACATTCTGGAAAACCTAAAAATATGTTTCTCCTAAAGGATAGTATGTGAGCAACAATAACTTTTCATGTGTCATGTTCTTCACTGAGACTTTATATTCATGCAAAGCCAGGTAAAAAATTATGATGATTGTGATTATTTTCCCCTATAATATAGGAAGGACTTTTTCTTGTTTCACTTTCAGCTTACTCATGTGTTGTCTAATATAGACTTGCTAGGAATATGCAGGGAAATAGCACATGTTTTGCTTGTAACAGATGCAAACTTGGATCTAAAATGAGAGGTGTGTTTTGTAAGTTGTTACTGATAACATATGGGCATGACAAATTCAGAACAGATTGTCATTTAACACCACCAAGAACCTTACCCTTCAAATGAGGCTGGATGTGACCCTAACTGATTACATCACTGCCTGTGCTCATGTCTTTGTGTTCCAGAAGGAATTGTTTCAACTCCCTTTGCATTGTGACAAATTCACAAGATCATGTATGTCATTTAAAAAAATGGCTTTGATGACCTCTACAGTGCTGCAAGTGCCCTTACTTTTGTGATGCTATATATTCCTTTATTACTTAGTTGTATCTACATGCATACAGCACACAGTATAACACAGAGGCAATGATGAGGAAGAGGAGAGCTCAAGATCCTCTGTGAAAATGAGGATTACATGAGTAATTCCAACATGGAACACCCTGATGCTGATATCTGATTCCCCAGTATTTAATTTCCAGTTTTATGTGGCATAAAGTAAATGAGAGCCATTCTGCCTTGACACTGCCAAATGATGAAAGGAAACCTCACACAGACAATGCTATAATCATACTTATTGGCAACTTAGAAACAGTGAGTAGAAGAAAGGTATAAGACTTTAGTTGCAAATCAGAAAAATTTTGCTTGATAGACAGTCAGCTATAGGTGGCTATGGATTAATGATGGGAGAGATGGCTGCTTTCCATGTAGCTGCTTTCTGGCTTGTAATCAGCTCTTTATTATCTTACCACCCTAAGCAAATTTTCAGCGAGAACTGTGTTGACCTTTACTCCAGAGAGACATGAAGAAGAGCTATCAAAAGAAAGGGGAAAAGAGAGGTCCCTAATAAGCCATTTACTATTCTGTTCCTCAGACACAGAAGCTTACAGTGAGATAAGCAGAGTTGCATGAGTCACCCCGCTGCCAGAGGAGTTGACAGCAATCATTTTAGTGTATAAGCATGTATAGGATACATGGCTCCATGCAACTGCACATTTTGCTTGCATGTAAGACTAGTCCTAAGTGATGTTCTCAATTTTCATATTAATTCAAGGACTGCAGCCAAAGGTAAAAACCCAGAGTCTCTAGAGAAGGGAAACAAATTGCTTTGACTTCTGAAGGAAATCGATATTGGATGGTGCATTGGTTTAAGTGTGGAAACCCATGGATCTGTTCCAGATTCTGTGTGAAGAGATCCCTTAGGAGTTCTTAGAACAGATCCTAGTTACATCCAGCTTTGAAACACAGGAGACAAAGTTAAGCTGGGCAATCCTGCAAGTAGCTTGTCTTTTGGCTTAGAAAACAAAACATATTTTAGTGTAATTTTAAAATGGTCTGTTAAACCTGTGAACTCTGTCAGCAAAAAAACTGCTCTGCCTACACAAACTTTTACCTGGGAAAATAATGAGCAAAAAACATACCTCAAAATTAAAAAGTCACTTTTCCCAATGAAAGGTTACAAGGCACTTAGGTACTAGGTGATAGGAGAATTTACATAGAATGAGATATAATAAGGCCATCTTCAACTACATTCCAATTTACAAAGCTAGATTCTAGAAGGCCACTCCTTGGCCTTATAAAATAATGTGAAATTGGAAGCAAGTTCACAGGTGACTTACAGGAATATGAACTCTAAGGAGACAGAAGACATTGTATTGATTTAACCACTCTTAGTAAAAGCACATTGTCTTCTGGTTCCATCTCTGCAGTGCAATATGCTACTGCTCACAATCTAATCCTTGCTGCAAATCAGATTTTCTGTGGTAGAAATTATGCTGCCCCAGATCTGCTGATGCTCAGGCTGCTCATGTGGCTTTTCCTTAACCTTTACCACTCTAAATGAGGCACATTAGTTGAAATGGTTCAACAGTACATTTTTTTCACCCAAAATCAGTCTAATTTTGAATAGAATGGGTTATGGAGCACGTGCACAAGCAATCCTACTGGCAGGTTTGAGGCAGCTGTTATTGTCAGCAGAGGAATGGTATTGGGAGGAATTGGGACTGAACTTTCAACAGCTCACAGAACTGTTTGCAAAGTGAACATCTCATCTCATTCTTCTTTGGTTACCTCTTAGCTTTTTTGGCTTTCATTTTCACTGAAACTTTAATGCTCTGGGCAGTCAGAAAAGTTAAGCCTAATGGTGGAGAAAAAAAACCAGCAAAGAGCAAAAAACTCCTAACAAAATCTTGCTTTGTCCAGTTGCACCATACACAGCTGCTCCCTTTTAAGTAAAACTCAACACCAAAATACCTCTTTTACAGAGATAGCATTGGTTTCAGAAATCAGTAAACAAACTAAATTTTCAAGAACTTCCTAAATATTTAAAAAGCCAGTAAAATCTATTTTGTCATTGTCATGACACATGGTTTCATAATTAAACACTTATTAAAACCTAAAAGCACACTCTCAAAGTCAAAAAGCATACAGAGATCCATGCCACACTCCATTTATACAAAAGCCTGGTTAAAAAAGGAGCAAGTCACCATCTGCTGGACCATCTGCTTCATCCAAGTCCTGTTCTTCATTTACGGTCACTAGCATAGGAGCTTCCACAGGAAAAATGTTCAGCATCATCAGAATCCCCAAATAAATATTTAATACCTTTTAATACCACCCTCAGCTTAGTCATAATAGTGATTTCAGGACAAAATTTTGGCTCAGGACACAGATTTGATTTAGCTAGCTATATACTTGAGGATTGAGGACATGATTTTAAACTAGTACTTCAAGTGCCAGTGATTTCATCTGAGGGGTTCTGCTATTTCTGCTTTATCCTTGCCATGGGATGATGAGTAGATCATACTCTTGGCAGAGAGCCATTATGTGAAGGGACTGTATTGTCTGATCCTGTGGGATTGTAATCACTTGGAAAAATGGTGAGTTTTGATGGCCTGTTGATCCTGGATTGAGTTCAGTTTAAAAAGGAAAAGAAGTAAGAGTTGCAAATCATGTATTTATTTCCATGTAACTTGGCAACTATGTATTTTTTTGCAGTGTAGTAACTATTTTAATCGAAGTCTACTTTAATGTTCAGCCTACCAAAGTATTTGGGCACTCAGAAAGAAATTACTTTCCTGCTGTTTTCCTAAAACAAGCCTTCTGTGGAAGAACTATCCCTGAATGTAATGAGAGAAATTTCCTTTGTCAGTTACATAGCTCTTCATTGGTTCACTCTTGCATGTGTTTTAGAAGCCTGCCCATGCAGACAGAAAACCAGGCTTCACACTTTTATGCACTGAGAAAACCTGTGTATGTAGGGTGTAGCTGTATGCCTTTAAATGTATTATTTAATAAAAATGATTTATTGTGTATACAGCAGAAGACAGAGCAGCCAGCTGTCCCAGTACCTTTGTCTGTAAACAGTTTGGAAAATATTTAATTTAAAGCCAGCCCAATTGATACTGATTAAAATGTTGCATTCCCTAATTCCCAGATCCAAATGTTAATACAGTAGTCATAACATAGTGGTGATGGAAATAGGCATTATAAAAGGCAGGTGATTATGGTGGCAGAGAAATGTAATTTTGTTAGTGTCTCTGAAGCAGTTACTAGTCCTAGCTCTGCACTTCACCCTCTGTTGGACTTTACTACAGTGAAGTAGCGAAATGGATGAAGTGAGCATTGCTTATCTGTTCCAATGCAAAACAGATGAGTTAGTTTAAAAATCTCAGTCCAAACCTTGCTGCTCTGACACCTTGGGTCACTTGAGCTGACACTGGGCACAGCAAAGTGGCTTCCCACTGCTCATAGCTAGGATGTTCTGTACAGCCTTTCTTTTCCTGTCCAAATAATGTTATCTTAACTTTACCATTCTTCCATCTAGTTTAACTATACACTAAGGTTTCTATAAAATTTATCTTGCCTTCAAACACTGGAGAAAATATACATGAAAACCAGCTAAATAAAATAAAAAAAAAAAATATCCCCTTCCTCCTCAAACCCTTATTCTTCCTTTTGACCCTTCCTTTTCTAAATCCACTTCTGTGGATTCTCCCAACAGGGATTAAGTGCAACAGTCTATCAGCCCAGTTACTGTTTTCCCATGGAAATCAGTCCATTTCTTATGGGACTGAAAATGACACTTAAACAAACAGGTACCCTAGGTGCTATCACCAGGCTCCTACAGCAACTCTACACTCCGAACTGCTCTCAGGCAGGTACAGCTTAGGGTAAAGTGGCTATAAATCTTTTGTACTCTTTTGTCTTCAGCTAGAGATTGGCATGGTTTCATAGAATAAAGCTATCTAATAGAGGTTGCTCTGATACATCATGGGCTGGCACAGCCCCAAAGGGATATTCTTGCAGAAAAGGATATGCCATGGCAGACAAGCATGTACCTGATCATATTTCAAGGACAGGAGCTAGAAGGCAGCCACTAATATGCTGCCACTTTGTCACTTTCCCACCTCAAAAGCCCACTTATTAAGAAGAAATTCCCAGACCCACCAGGTTTTTGGTAAGTTTAGTGCCTGGAATGGCAGAATGAAACTAGAAAGGGTCATTCTTTTCCAACCTAATCTATTCTATGATTATCTAACTCAGAGGGTTTTATTTGCCAGCATTTCATAAGCTGCTCCTTAGAGCTGCACTAGGAAAACGTAATGTTGTTGGAAGCCTTTTACAGTCATATTTCATAAACATAAATGATGATACACTGTGTGAAGCCTAAACTAACAGATTTTAGGATAATAGTAATAACATGTTCTTTAGTACAAAAGGAAATAATTTGCACAAATGCATTAGCCATTGTTTATATGTATATCATACAACTCTGTCTTGAATGATGAACTATGATAGCAATTATCACTGAGCAATTCTCAAAGTAGCTGTTTACTAGAAAACAAGCAAGACCTAGAATGACCAAAATGTTGTTTAGAGGGGGAGCCCAGAGCAGTGTGCTCATTTAAAACAAGAAGGGTGAATCCTAATTGCAGCTAATAGCCAAAGCAGGCTCACTTTCCACAGTAAAATGATTTAGTGCTTCCATTAGAATTTCCACAAAGCTTGAAAGCAAGACTGAGAAAACAAACTGGCATGGAGCTGGGCACTTGTATAGTTAAAACACAGCTCTGCTTTGAGTGTAGGAATCTGCAGAGGTAATGATAAGTGGATAATGGACAGGATTAGCACAAAACCTCACTGCCTCACTGGTACAGTTCAGAACCTCTTGAAGAAGAGGGAGGTATCCAGGATAATATCCCTGAACTGGAGCGGTTACATCCCAAAATAGATTATGGAACTTACCCTGACTCTTATTTCTTAAGGGTGAGATTTTGCAGCAGCAATATGTGGTAACCTATTGGTCACTCCTGCAGCAGCTGGCACATTTGGGATCGTCTGTGCTGAAACATGAATTTGACTGGATATAGGATATTCACCTTTCTCTCCTGAAACAACATACATGTAGTTTTTGATTCACAGTGCACAGCCGTCCCTTTTTCAGCACCGTTTTAGTGAAAAAAGGGTAGGACTCTGTCATAATAAGGCATATTCAGGCCATCTATAAAATGGACTATTCTCTGTCTCTTTAAATTCCTGATAGAAAAAGCAAACATGATCCATTTCCCTGATCATTTGATAACTGTCTCTCTCAGTCTTGGCTTCTTGTAAAAGCATATTACACTGCCCAGCCAAGACGGCTGCACATATCCTAGTTTCTGTACATCATTTATATGGAGGATAAAGATAATATGGATATTTGGAGGCAGTAGTTTAAGGGAGCAACTCTTCTGAAAGCTATGTATTTGGCAATATCTTCAGAAGAGAGTGACTGCGTAAATTTATTTTATCCTCCCTTACGCATATTTTCAAAGACAGGGCAATATACAGCCCAGTAGGCAACTATCCTTTTCAGAAGTTCATCATTGCTTGCTTGATATACCACTAAGTAGACTCATCTGCAAAAGACACCAAAATTAATGAATGCCATTCTGCTCTAGAGTTAGATATTTAAGAATGTTAACTTTGCACGCCGAAGATTTGTTACTTCTGGTTTTCCAGATTACAGCTTGTAATTACTGCTAGTCGAGTAAACAAAGTTTTAGTGATGAGTTGCAGCTGAAGGATGGTGAGCTGACTGCTGTTCCAATTTTTGCTTTGCCACCAGATTAGCTTCCCAAATTTGAACCACTTGTTTTGCATTGGCAATAAAGAAGTCCCAAAGGTATTTGGCCTGTAGCATTGCTATTACGCACAATGATGATGAAGAAATCTGAGTCAGGTTCACTGGCAACACCTAAACACTGCAGTGTAGATATATTTGACTGGGCTGAAGTGAAGTAAAAGCACATTTAGATTAAGTTCAAGTTGTATTCCTTCTACAAAGTATAAGAAGATTAAATCTGTATGTCTAAAAGCTAAAATCACTCTGCTAGAAATGTAATAAATAATTTCTTATCTTTTAACCAATCCCATTTCAGAGCCAGTTCTTCATAAGAAGTCTTAAATTTGAAAGTTTTAAAATAGTTTTGAACAGCAAGGTCCCTTGTGAAGATTAAAATAAACATTTTAACTAAGTCATTAGGAAATAATTTCTATTTCCTTTTCACACCTTATTTGACTGCTACATTCATTAAGTTTTGAAAATTCTGGTTGTAAGTCTTGGCAGAATTAAAGGCTAAAGACCTTTATAGTGTGCTGCATTCCATCATAAATCATGCCAGGCTACACGGCCAATCTCAATTTCCATCATTAGCCAAAGTCATACTGCTTCCTATAGAATGAAACTAACAAAATTCAAAATCCTTCAAAATTGCCACCAATCCTGCACATTTTTCATCTTTGAAGCAGGAGGGTCCTTAAGTAAAAGGCCTGTTTCTTCTACTTTTTGAATGACATAGCATGTAAAGAATGTATTTTAAGTTTTGTGACCTCTATGGAAAACTTATGAATAGCCCTGACATTTGCCTTCTGCACTGAAAAACCAGGACCAGCTCAGCATTAGAGGTAGAGATGATAAAAAAATGTTGTAATTATTTTTTTGTTGAAAAATACCTGTTTATCAAAACAGACCTGCTGGAAGCTACTGGGCTTTCCAAAAACTTTTCTGGATAGTTTCTTGCAAAGCTTTGGCTTTCCAAATGGTGGTTGTGTGAAGGATGTGATTCCAGGCTACTTTTGCACTATAGATAACCTGGGACAAGGCACATTTCAGTATTCCTCTGGAGTCCCTTGGTTCTGGAGTTCTAAATCAGAAGATTTGGCTTGGTGATACTGCTGCTGTGAGATTTCCAGTTTCCATTGGATCTCACCCATTTCCAGGATGACAGATGCTTATTACAGATTTCTACAGAAAGCAGCTGTACAGGACTTGGAGCTCAGGCAAGATCCAGATAACACTGAAATAAGTGACTGCAGTTACTGCACTTCTCAATGAAATACATACAGCTGTGGGTGAGATCTAGCAGCACAACACTGCATACCAGATAAAGGAACAGTTGATCTAAGTGAAACCGCCAAGAGAATTCATGAAACAATCCTGTTGCACAAGGGATCAGCTTTGTCTATCCTTGCAACAAATTTTATGGAAACTTTACTGACTTAAAATTAAACTGTGCTTTGGTGTATACTAGGCATACTAACTGTACTAAGACAGCAGAATCCTATACCTGCAAGCTTACATAAAGTTTCTTGGTGATTTTGCTGATAATATACTGTCCAAGTCCAGCCTGAGAAAGAAAAAATTCTTCCTGCACTGACTCAGGATGCATCTCTATTAGTTAACTCCAAAGCTGCAGGTCACTATGACCCCAGGACTACTGGTCTGCAGAAGCTGTAATGCAGTTAGGAACTGAGCATTTTGCCTCCTGCTTTCTTGCCTTTTTCACATTGTAATTAACTGTATTACAGTGGTGTTTGAAGGAATCCTTGCAGAGGCCACTGACAAAATATTTTAGTCATGTCAAAAATCAGGCTTGTAAAACACTCAGACTATGTCCTTACCATTGATTACACAATTTTTACAAAAAGCTGAATATTATGAAGTTCATAAGTCTCAGTGCAGGCTCTTGTAACACTTATTCAAGTTTTCTTGGTGTTCTCAATCCAGATACTAGCCATACATGCCGGTTTCAATTTGAGAAGGCTCAGACATTTCACAAATTACAGCAGCATGATTCAGACTACTTTCTTCAAACCCGTCTGCATATTGACATTACAACAAATGCCAAGTGTCAGAGGAACTGCCGTTTTCAATCCTAACTAGATTCCAACTTCAGATCAGGGTTTTAGAGCAGAAAACAAAATACACAGAAAGCTAGAGAAAAAGTTTTTACCCTGATAAATTGCTTAAGTAGGCAAAACCAAAACAGGAGAAAAAGAAAAAGAAATTTGGAGCAACTTGACAAGGATTATAAAGCAGGAGTAGAATAGCAGGAAATAGAGACAGTTCTTCTGAGCAGCTACATAATGCCTCAATAATAAATTCATCACTTTCTTATTATGATATGACTGATATTCCCTGTTTAACAGACATTCAGTAGAGACTGTTTAATAGAAAGTCTCAAAAAGAGTCAAGGAGTATTTTATTATACCTGTATCTAACTGGCAAAAGGTTTTATAATATCACATTAAATGCACAGAAAAGTTATATATAGGAGCTAAAACAGAAGCAAAAATGAAGGAAAAGCATAAATCTGTTTTGTGGGGTTACATTATATTACAAAGGTGATATATGAACTACCCTCACAAAAAAGTAATAAATCACACTTCTGCCTTCAGCTCCTACATGCTGCTGAACTGCAGTGACAGCATTTATTTTTATATCTCTCATTTCCAGTGATGCTGATCTTCTCTCTTCCTTCCTCCCTGGTGATTCTTTCAATTAATAGCTTTTAAATGTTCCTTTCCTGCAGAGTCTTCATCTTTCCATGAATTTTCCTGTAGTATTTACATCATATGTGATACTGGCAGAGATTACAACTGAAGCTAGCAATTCAAAGTACTGAACTCTCTATACCCTAATGTCTCTAGTAGTCTGGTAACAAAAGGGACATAAAGAAGAGTAGATCAGCCTGCTGAAGTGTCAACACAGGGACTCCTCTTTTGACTGGAAGACTGTCATAGTGACATAGGCTATGGCCAAACTCCACTTTGCTCTATGTTTTATCCATCTCCTGAGACCCATAAGGATCCTGTTAAAGAACTGAATTACTGCACCTTCAAATCAGATCAATACATGCCAGAGACCAAGCAGATTCCCCATTCTTTTTGCATAAGATCTCAGGGGTAAGATCAATTTGTAACTGGGTAATCTTACTGACTTCTCTGGACTCATTTCTGCTTTCAAATGAAAATTAGGTCTGAGAACTCAGATTTGATAGGAAACTGTCCTAACATATTCTATTAAGCCAACCCTGCAGTCCTTGGCACAACTTTTGGTGGAAATTTGCATGCGCATACAAAAGCCAATTTAGAAGTTATTAGTTAGATATACGGCTAAATGTAAAACATCTGATTTAACATTACACATTCCCATGAGTTTTGTCAGTTTATATTCATTAGCAAAATTCAATGATTGCCCGTTAACATATTATTCAAAACATAAAAATCAATTAAAATAATTGTCTACAATTCAATCATATCCGAATGCTGACACAGTATAAAATGGCTTGCTACCTCCATCAAAAGCAAGATGAAACCCAAGCTAAAGATGAATATGGATTTAGTCACTTTAAGAAAAAAAGTATTTTTCCTCCCACATCATAAAGTAACTGAAGAATAATGAATAATTAAAAAAAATGGTCACCTTTCAAATAAGCTTTGATCATACTTGCTCTAGATTAGATAAAGCTATTGTGATAATTTAAATAAAATTAATTCTATTTTTAGAAGATTTAGTCTAACTGAATGTATCTGGTAATTAAGGAAATAGCAGTTCTAGCACTTGCTTTTTCTTGTATTTTCTTGCAGGCAAAGAATACACTTCACTGTGCGGGTGGTGAGGCACTGGAATGAGTTGCCCAAGGAAATTGTGGATGTTCCATCTCTGTCAGTGTTCAAGGCCAGGTTGGATGGAGCCTTGGGTGACATGGTTTAGTGTGAGGTGTCCCTGCCTATGGCAGGGGGGTTGGAACTAGATGATCTTAAAGTCCTTTCCAACCCTAACTATTCTATGATTCTATGATTCTATAATACACAATTTCTTACAGCCCTGGCCCTGCAGACCTTTCTGGTATGAAAAAACTGTGGCTTATAAAATCCTGTCACTACAGCTACAAAGGAACCTGCTGGCAGGATAAAACTTAGGGTATATCAGTCCACACAGGCTGCAACTTCTCATGGAGATAGCTCTGCATTTCCCAAGGATTCTCATAGTTTTTGTAGAATGTGAAACTCCCTGGAGTTTGTATGCTGTGTTTTGCCCTTCTTAATGGATTAAGAACATCCTCTTTAATTCACCTCTTCCCTGAAGGCCAAGAGGTCTATCTCCACAGGTCACAGCAGAATTTATACCTGTGAAGCAGTTGTGTCTCAGCAAGACTCAGATTTCAAGAGTAAGACTTATTTGTTATTGTTCTGATAGGATACACTTTGTTCCTCTTTTTGTATCTTAGAAAGCACCTAACTCTTCACTGATCCTACATTCAAAAGACAATAGGAGCCTATTATTAAGTAGGAATTAAAATTCAGTAAGGAAATAATTTTCCATTTCATGACTTGACTAGTTATTTTAAATGTGGAGTAACTTACTTCAACAATCAAGAGAAATTAAATGGTTAGGACAAAATGGCTGATATTCAAAGGCATTTTGTTAACAGGAGTTAAGCACTTCTACATCTTTATAAAGCTGCCCCACAGTGTACTTCCTACTACTAAATGACCTAAAATAATATTAATCTGTGTTGGAAACAGGAAATGGTATTGTGTTTCCATGATCAGCAGGTCCCAGGTGGGGAGTCAGGCTGCAAAAGAGAAAAACTTGTTTCTATGGAGGAGAGCTGCTTCTGCCTCTAGCTTCTGCTCTGTAGGCCCATCCTCATCTCTGAGCTGTTTCACTGTTTCCCCCACTACTTCAGGCACTCATTGATTTTCACTATTTTTCCCTCTCAGGCTCCTGTTTGAGAGAAGGCTTAGATTCAGACATCCTTTGTTTATTGCCCTACATGCCCTATAGTAAGCTTGCTGCAGCACACACTTCTCGCACTCCTGACCTATGTTCAAGACATTTCCACCTTTCCTGATCTTTTGAAAGATGAAGTACTACTGAAGAGCGGCAGAGTTTTGTATGCCTGATAAACTAATATCTCAGATTTTTCCAGGTCATTAACTTGTTTGTTGTTTATTTACTTAAAAATACCCAAAGAAATTCCCCAAAATGAAGAAGTTAATTTCTAAAGCAGCTTCACATGAGCAGAGGCACTGCTAAAGGATCAAATATTATGAAGCTAATATTCAGTCCCATGGAACATCATTAAGAAGACATAAATATTCCAGTCATTTTTTTAACTCAAACCACACTAAAATTTTACATTAGATTAACTTCTCATACACTGAGATTGCATATTAAGTAAACTTGGTAAACTTGAATACATTTTAAATAAATTGGTCTTTATATTTTCTGTTGTGTTCCCAACAAAAGCTTCCTGTCCCTGGGCTATGATTTGCATCTACATACCCAAGCTAGAAAGGTATATAGCCTTGCCTAAGGGCTTTATTGGTACATCTGTAGTACTTGTAAAGTCTGAAGCTATTATTTTACATTAATAAGCAGAATTGCCTACAGCTTGAGCAGGATTTAGCCCATATTTAGTCCCTGTCTGCACCTGCTTGTGCCAGAACAGGTATTTTTTGCAGTTGCACAAAAATCCACAGGGAACATGTGCATGGGGAGCTGATTTTTCATTTCCCCAATGTCTTTCACCATGTAGCCAAACTCGTGGTTAGACTGATGTTGGTGTGTGTACAAACTGGCAGGAACAAATCATACCTATGAATTATATTTATCCCATTCTCTACTTGTTATAAATCCTTGTCACTCACTGCACATCAGTGAAACAATAAAAATATGCAACAAATTAATAAATGTCCCCCTTAATGTCAAAGATAAGGACAGATTTAAGTAACAGCTTATCTTTAGCTCTGTGCTTATTCATGAAAGGTGATAAGACTTAAGAACATGTGTAGGTGTTTTGTTGAAGCATGGCTCAATAGAAAGTCAGAGCTGAGCTTCCTCTGTCAAAACTATCTGAAGAAAGTTATAAAGATTAAAATGCAGTACAAGAACTCAGGCAGAACCTATAAAAAAGCAACCAGCTAAATACCATGTTATGGGTTTTCATTTTTTTTTTTTGTAGAGTGGAATTAGCTTAACCAATTTCCTTGCATTTGGTAGAATACTCACTGAGCAATCCTATTAGAGAAACAGAAATTGAATGGGCAGCCAATCGTAAAAATAATTGCTCAGCCTTTATCCTTTCCAGATGATTTTTGAGAATCTGAACTCAACAGCCCTCCTTATACTAAGAGTGAATTGATTTGTCTAAAATGGAATTAATTTAATTTGGGAACAGTCATGTTTGAAGGCAAAATGTTGCTTGAACAAATTTTATTATTTTTATCTCTGATTTATGTGTAAGTACAATCAAAAAAATGAAATACCTGTGTTTTGAGGATGATTATGTCTATACATGAGACTTCAGCTTTTTTATATCAACAGCAACAGAAGCAGAATTTTTATTACAAAGACCTTCAAACTAGCAGCTTTAGTATGAAAGCAAGACGTAGGAGTCCTAGAGCTCTATTTTCTCCTTACATATGGGGTAAGATGCATAACCTTTCTATATTTGATTTTGACATAATAGGAAGAAATATACTTGCAAGCCCAAATGACAGCCAGACTTTCACATATTATTAGCTTAGAAGTTTGTAAAAAACAATTTTACTAAGACCCAAAGTTACATTTTGAATGGTCCCAAAATATGTACCTGTCTGTGGTTTATATTTTTTTTATATTTATATATATTTATATATACACAGGTCCATTTATATATATTTATATATACATAGGTACATTAATAGTATAACGATCATCTATAAACTGACCCTACATATCAGAAAACATTGCAAGATTATCTAGGTCTTTTTTTAAGGTATCCATTACACCTTAAAAAAATCTGTGATTTCCATTACAGAAAACAGCAGTACAAGATGTAAAAGGGGAAAGTAGATTCCAGAAGCTGGCACAAATTTATCTACAAGACCACAGCTGTGCAGTTAAAATTTTTATATTGGATAAGACTGTTAAACTCTGCAAGATAACAATGAAAAGGTGTGATTCTAAAGCCACCATTCAGACAACTTTTATAGTTAAACTAATAGACACCAATTTGTAGAAGGGCTAACAACTTGCTGTTTCCATCACTTGCCCTAGAAAACTAAGAATGCATATTACTTGAAATTAATTTCTGAGTCTGGCCAGAGAAGGACTGAAGAATTGCCCCATATATTAACATGTAGCTAGCTATAGTATGGTAGCATGCAATTTCTTTCTTAATCATAGGCAAACAGTAATATGCAAAGAACTGGATTTCTTCTATCTTTTCACTTGTTAATCAACCATTATCATTTCCAGTGACTTGCACTACAGCAACACTCAAAATCCCAGTATTAGAGACCCAGTGCCTTATGGTTTGTACACACATACTGATTTGTGTCATGCCTGCATGTTCTGTGGTTGTTCATATGTGCAGTTAGTACATGAAAATCTGTGTCTTTCTTATTTGTAAGCATTGTGAACCCACCATTCATGTGAAAATACAGTACAGAAAAGCATTTCTCTCACTGTAGACCATAAACTCTTTGGTGTCCAGAAAAACATTAAGGTATTGACTATCTAAAACCAACTAACTTCCTTTAATTGCTGGCAGCATGGTCTAGCTCATTTTTGGTATAGTTACTTTGTGCTAAAGGCAATTAAAGCTAGTCACCTAGTCAGTGGATAGTAAAAAAACAAAAAGACACCAGAGACAGGGGAGGGGAGAATTACATGAAGACTCATGAGCTAAACATTCTTCTTGCAAACCTTTGAGTCATCCTTGCAAAGGCTTTCTCAGCAGCCAGACAGAATAAAGTTTCCAAAGAGGGAGATCCTTCCAAGGGATTCACAAAATATTGGTTGCATACACCCTGTACTGATTAAGTCTATCCTTGGTAATAAATGTTTAAACTGTCCAGGCCCATTCTGTCATTTTATTCATGGTTTAGTAAGTATTTTGCAGAATAGGACTGTTCTATTAGAAATTATAATTTGTATGTCTATTCACTTTTTATTAAGGCATTGAATGCCTAGAAGCCTTAAACAGCTTTTGTAGGTATTCTTCATTTCTGTGCAAAGGAAGTAGGCCTTCTTCAAGAAAGAAATATATTCTTAAGTAGGAATAGAAAATGGATGAAGATTAACAGAGAGGTTCGTAATTCCTACAGAAATGATCAGACACAACTGTAGCAAATATTAATGGAACCAGCAATAAATTTTTATTTAAATCAATGGAACCTAAGCACAAATTTAGAATACTTTACTGAGGAGGTGAACTAAGAACCTGGAAAAATGTGTTGCTACTTTGAGGCCTTACTGGGTACTAAATGAAACCCCTTAGTACCTGTCTCAGTTGTTCAGAATTAGATGCAGAAGATTTTAGAGTCAGCAAACTCCTTAATACACAAAACCAATTCTCTTTCCAAGTCTAGTTGAAATATAGATGTGAAAATATATATGTGTACTTCAAGCACTTTCCTGTCTCCTGCTAGATTTGCCTTTTTTTAATGAACTTCTCACTAATTGGGAAAGGTCCTTTCCAATTTGTGACATATTTTTGGATTGCTCAACATATCTAATTAGCATTAGATCACATTATCTCTGAATCAAGCATTTTTCTTCTCCTGCTATCTTCCAGCATTTAATGAATTAGTGTTTATTAATGTCTTCTGGTCATCATCAAAATTCGTCCTTATATCTGGAAGTTTGAATTGATGGTCCCCTCACTCTAAAAAACATAGTCTGTGAACTCAGAGGTGTAAATGAGAGAGGAGGATGGATGGTGAGTAAAGATAGCAAAAATGCACAGAAAGAAAGCAAGTTGCTGAACAGCAGTCCCATCACTAAGCTGAACTGAAGAACAGGTGATTTTCATACCTTCCATTCAAGACTGCAGTATGTATCTCAGACTCCAGAAGTCCTGCACTTCCTATCTTCATTGACAGACCCTAGACAGAACCACCAAGCCTCCAGTGCTATGTGATCCTAGAAGGAGACTCTGAATGAGCTTTTCAGAATACACCCAAGTAGCCACAGAAAGGAAATCTGTGCAGAACTGTGGGGAGTAAAGATGATAAGATTTGCATGAAGAACAGTTTGGGAATGATCTCTGAGGCCTTGGTGCTTTGCCAAGCCCTGGGGTGATGAGTTGGGGCATTGAAGGACAGGGAAGATCGAAGAGCAAGCCTTGGCAGGATGGGCCAGGATGTAGTTGTGGCAGGAATCTCAGTTGGAGGCCAGAGGATGTGGGGGTTGTGAGAGGGTCTGCAGCATTGTTATTGGACTATTTACCTGGAGAGTTTTACAGGGGCCAATGAGATTGAAATTGTATGTATGCGCAGGTTGGGAAAGTACCGAACAGGGGGATAAAAAGGGATTGATTGTAACAAAGTTGGATTTGAGTCTGCATCAATTTGAGTCCATGTCATGAAATGCCACACAGAACAAGTTATATAAAATTCAGGAGCTACCATCTGTATGTACAAACTGATAACTTACTTGTTAGTTTACTGGCTGACTCTTAGCTAATTGTTTACAGACAAAACAATCTGCGGCACACACAGGAGGCAGTCTGACATGGTGGGGAAGATAAATAGATACCTAAATTAATAATATGGAGAACATTCAGTATCTGAAGATAGGTTCAGTGAATGTTCCTTGGTTGGCCAAGTATGAATGAATAACAAGTAATTCAACCCAACAACCCTCACCAAAAAACACATTGTGGTTTTTACTTGAAAAACCTGAAAAACATCATATCGCATTCTCAATTCACTGAATCTAGTGTTCCTTTTCCCCTTAGAGAACACAGAAAAATCTGCTTTGATCTGAAAAGGCTATAAAGCGAAACTGGAAAAAGCAAGCAATAGCAAATGAGGTGTTTTTTAGAAACCATTTCTTCCACTACTTTTTTGGCTTTTGCTTTTAGTCACAGTCTGTGTCTCAGCAGATAATAATGCTAAAAGCTGGATGACACCCACCCACAGCATCCTACATCTGCCATAGTAAAGATAATTCAAAATGCAGAGACTCCCTTCTGAGCTCTGAACAGCCGCATCTGTCTCAGCCCTTTCAGCTTTTTCCTTCTCACTCAGCATTTATTTCTTCTCCTTGCATCCATCAGTTTGCATGAGCACAGAAACCCCTTCTCTTCCACAAAACTGCTCAGACAGCTGCCTGGCTAGAAATGAAAGAAACTTGCATTATAGGAATTGGACCAATGTCAGAACTTGCATTGAGAGAAAAATGTGCTACCCAAGTGTAGTCATGGCCACTGTCCTAGGCCAGCCTTTGCCAAAGTACTGTGGCCTATTTGAGCCTCAAGTGTGTGCCAAAATTAAGCTGGCCAATATCTTACCTCACCACATACTTCAGCAGCTGAATTTGTCTGTTGAAATTGGGGATTTTACGATCCACTTCAGTTCAAAGACTGTGCCCACAGCATCTCAAGGGGCAAGCAGAGTACATGCCAATCTGTCCTACTTATTCGAAGTAGATATATTAAAAGGTAAAATCTCGCTGACTGGCAAATTACTTGCTATGTCTTTTATTGTACATCAGCTACTTCCCAGCTTCTTCTTTTGTTCGAATTTGTCAGAAGATCCATCCACAAAGTTTAAAAATGTACTTGGAAAAATATCTTCTCAACCAGTGCCATGCCCACTGCTGCCAGCTTTTATGATTTGACTGAACAACACCCCAAAGCTCAAAAAAGAGCAGGCCAAACCTTCAAAGCTGTTATTTTTACATTTCATAATTCTTACGCCATTTTCGGAGTTCCCAAATGGCTGGCAGACATTTTCAACATCTGATGTTGGCAACATATTGATGTAACTGAGCTCACATGAGCTGAGTTCTTCTCAAGTTAAAGGAAGCTGATTTCAAAGCAAATTCAGTACAGTGTTTATCTAGAGACCAGCTTTCATTATTTCCCTGATAAAAGACAGTGTTCTCAATCAGGTCAGAGCTAAACACTTTATTTTAATTGGCTTTGAAAGTGAGAGCAACTTATCAAGACTTAATATTCAAAAGGAAAGGGAATTCAATGGGGGAACAGTTGGGGGAAAGCGTGACAATGCGTGAATGACTAGTTTAGTTTGACTCTTCTTGTGGCAAAGGAATGTTTAGCAAGAGAACTGAACATTTAGATACATTTAAAAAAAATCAAACCACAAGCAAACAAACAAAACCATAAAAAAGTGGCAATAAAAATTAATAATCTCTTCAGCAACCTCTACTGAAGAGTTTATTATCAGATCAGTGAACAGAATTGTCACTGATTCTAAACTTTTCTGTCTAAACAGGAAAAACTTTATGAGATCCCAAGACCAGAAATGTGTCCAGTCCCTGCAGACTGGTGTCTTTCCCTACACTGCAGATACTTGAATTTAAAATGGTGTATCACTTAGCACTTAAAATCTTGGCTGTCTATTGTTTCTAATTACTTTCAAAACCAGCTTTTGACTGTGCAGCAAATGAGATAGCTGATGTATTAGAATAATGCTACGATGTTCTATTACTGCCTTTTTGTTCTAAAAGAGGAGTCAGCCATGGCATGCTGCAATATTTCCACTATTTTTAAAATAAGAAAAAATACATATCTGCAGTTTTTATAATAGACTGAAAAACTATTTCCAGCTGTGTTCAATATGATTTTGCATAGGTTCTCTAGCTCTGAACAGAAGCTTTTACAAGGAAACAACAGATAATTCACAGCAAAAGACTAATTTCTTTATCTATACTATTACTTGATTTGTATAATGCATGGAGCAAAATGCATGTTTCAGACATTACAATGTCTTCATGTCATGCAATCAAATATTGGTTAGTCAGTGTCAGCTGTAGAACTGAAACTAGCAGAAGAAGAATGAAACTATACATCCTTTTATAAGTCTCCACAGCTCCTTCACACAGATGATATCTGCAGATTAAGTATGCAATTCAGGCTGCATGGCTCCCTGATATTTGCACTGCCTGGGCATGTACAGGTGGCCTGTAGTCAGGTTAGCCATCTGCAGCAGAGTAATTTGTAAGGTGGAGTGAGCCCATAGCAGCTAATAGCCAACAAAAAAATTCAGCAGCTGGTTGAAAGACCTAGCCAAAAAAAAAAAAAAGAAAAGCAGCAATGGGGGAATTTACCATTGCTTTCATGCCTCTGTGTTTCTTATCTCTCCAGTTGCTACATCAGCATCTTATAGCTTTAAAAAAATGACTGCAGCCACTGTTCTGCTATCATTTGTCTACAAGCTCAGACCCCAGTGGATAAGCACACAAGTGACTATTTTCAGCTAACTTCTACAAATATGTATACACATTATTAATGAATTATAATGACTTTTCATTAAATGGATACATGGACAGCATCTACAACTAAAATAGAACTGAATTAGAACCATCATAGAATCATAAAATGGTTTGAGTTGGAAGGGACCTTAAAGATCATCCAATTTCAACCCCCCTGCCATGGGCAAAGACACCTTCCACTAGACTAGGTTGCTCAAAGCCCAGTCCAACCTTGCCTTGAACACTGCCAGGGACAGGGCAGCCACAGCTTCTCTATGCCAGCATCTCACCACCCTCACAATGCAGAATTTCTTCGTAATAGCTAATAGTAATGTACTAATAAGTCTCAAAAAAAAAAGAATTTAAATAAAAAATTTACCATGGTGGTTTAAATGATGTATTATGTTCCTTTACAATTGCAGATTTTTTTAGAGGAGACTGTTAGTTTCTTCAATGTTCCACAGACAGCTTTCACAAATAATTCTTGATTTGCAACTGCACTTTCTTGGATGATATCCAATATTCAAAGTCTGATGTGAATTGATATTAAATTCCAGTCATACAATATAGATCTTTCTATACCAATTAATAAGATTCTAAACTAGGGGTTTGGTGCCATATTTTACCAATTTAAAACTTACATTCTGTAGAGTCAGTTTCAATATTTCTTTCATATTTGTTGCTTCTGTCAGGGAAATGATTTCTTAGAATAGTTATGAAAATACAACATAAAAATATAAACATTGTTGAAAAAAGTGGATGAAAAATTCACATTTGTATTTATGGTTGCAGTTTCATGATGTTCATCTAATTTAAGACTAATTTTATTAATATGGCACAAATATGAAAGCTCTCCTAAGTTATTTCTTTATGCAGAACCTCAAATATTATCAGTGTAGTTATAAATTGTTCAAAGATTCTTAGGAAGCACAGATGTTGAGAAGATACAAGAGGACATTCACTTAATGTCAAATGCTAAAAATCAGTGTTTGCAGTGCTAGGAGGCATAGAGAGATTGCCCTGCCCTTGGGGAAGTCATTGTTTTGTATAGACACTGCCAAACTTGACTTTTATCATGCCTCAGAAATGCTTCTAAATCACAAAACTGGTCTGCATGAAAGGGCATTACTTGGCATTTACAGTATTTCCCTAGAGCAGAGCACAGCCAGGGCTTACCTTACAGGACTATTTGAAGAGCTAACAATCCATTGATTACTCAGTGCTGTGACGCCAAAGTATTATGTTAGTGTTCAGTGTTTGTCATGCCACCTTCACCTCTGCAATCCTTGGGTCTAACAGAGGAATGTACCTTTTGGAGATACTTCAGGGCACAGACTAAGAGCCAGACAACCTTTCAGGGCATGTGATGTGACTGCTGATTGTGGCTACATTTGAACAGCTTACCTCTCATTACCAATTAATTCTTGCTGCAACTTGACTGTATTAGTGTGTGGACCTCTTAATTAAAAAGATATAATTTATTTGTGCTCATATAAACAAAATACCGTAGGCACAGACAGAATATCTGGCTGTGAAGTCCTTTCACAGAAAACTCCTTTTTGAAGTCAATGAGCCAGGCTGGAGCTCTTTCTAATTTTCAGAAGTCTTGACATGCCCCTGGTGGATGTTTATTGAAGAATGAGGCTCAGCAGATGGGCCTATCTTATCCCCCACGAAGCTCCAAGGGAATAGGATGTGTACAAACCAAGTTGCATGAGAAAAACCTGTCCTTCTGGATTCATCTTCCCAATCTAACATGCACTCCAAGAGCACAACTATGTCTTCTGTCCACATAAGAAGGTTTTACCACCCTATGATAAGAGATAAAGCTAACCCACCATCCCTTCACTGAGATCTTCTGCCATGGCTCTGATAAGTATTATCCCAGGAGCATAGAATCACAGAATAGTTAGGGTTGGAAGGGACCTTAAGATCATCTAGTTCCAACCCCCCTGCCATAAGCAGGGACACCTTAAACCATGTNCATAGAATCACAGAATAGTTAGGGTTGGAAGGGACCTTAAGATCATCTAGTTCCAACCCCCCTGCCATAAGCAGGGACACCTCACATTAAACCATGTCACCCAAGGCTTCGTCCAACCTGGCCTGGAACACTGCCAGGGATGGAGCACTCACAACTTCCTTGGACAACCCATTCCAGTGCCTCATCACCCTAACAGGTTGAGGATATACTTCCCACAATGCCAGGAAACTGAGATATATAAACTACATTAAATTTAAACCCTATCCTCTTTTACACTGACTAAGTGTTCTACTCCTCACAACTGCATAGGCAGACAGGCTCTGGATGTGGATCCCAGGAACGGCTTACATGGTTTCAAGATTTTGGGTGCAGGGAAATGTTCCATGTTCTGCATGGTGCAAGTAAAGCCTTATGTGGCAGATCATCTCTGCACCTGGAGACCTGGATAAGAAAGGAGTATGAGAAAAAAACAAATAAAATAAAGAATTCTTGGCTAAGGATTTTAGCCACTAGCTTTCAGGTAGCAACTTAATAAGCTGGTTTTTGACAGGGTCTTTTTAATCATTGTGAAAGGCGTTTCAAGCATTTTGAAGCCACTAATAAATGCACTTGCTGGATTTCCATACAGCTTCCATTTTTCACTGTCAATACATCCTAAGTTGGCAAAATTTTGTGTATTTGGTAGCTTTTTCACATTTAGTTCTTTTATCAATAATTTTGAATTTCAATATAATTAGCTGGTATCTGAATAAATTCCTTAGACAACCTTAACAACCAGGTTATATGATGATTAAAAAAAATCTACAGGATGACTGAAAAGGACCATCCTCAAGACAAAGCAATAATCTCCATTATAAGTATAAATGAAGAAGTCATGGCATCAGTGAAGATTAAGTCCAGATGTAGTCCAAGACCATTATGCTGACAAATTTCAACCTAAGCAAGTCTCTAAGCAGAGACTTGGGAAAGAACAAATGAGATCATTGGGTGGGGATGAGATAAATAGCATCAGAGAGGTAGTGCTGATGGAGGGATTGTACACAACCCTACCTGTCCCCATCACAACTTAAAGCAGACTTCACTGAGTGGTGGAATAACTTGGGCTGACTAGAACGATATGTTGCTTTAAGGAGGCATAGCTACACCATGCCTCTCTGACGAGTCATATTTCCAATGCAAGTGACTGATAACAACTCTGGCTTATCCTCAGTCTAGGCTCTGTACCAGTAGTATGCCTTTTCATCCATTCCCATGCTCCTTCAGAGCTACTAACTCCTTTTCCTTTCTCATTTTCATGGTCCTTGCCCTTTTCCTCCCTTCTTCCTTTCCTGTGTCCAGACAGGATCACTGTTTCCTGCAGCTTCAAAATGTTGTTAAAGTGCTTGCTTGTGCTTCAGTTATTTCAGACTACATTTTTGAACATCAAAGCCTATCAATCACAGAATTTCCAGTTCCTGAAGAGATATATCCTAGGGTCTGTAAAAACGTATGCAGAAATGCCCTGTCCATTCACCAAGCATATGCACCCATGGGCAGGACATCACGGTGTGAGTGTGCTTTGCAGTTTGATCAGCAGCCCTTTTGTAAAAGAAACCTTTCCATAGGACAGATTTGTATGCAGCCTTCATGCAGACCACCTGGTTTTTCATGCTTGAGGTATCAGAAATATCTTCCAAGCCATTTAACTCCAAAACCACTGAGCTATTGTAGAGGGTGAAGGACACATTGGCATGGGCAATAGCAGAACACAGCCTTTGTAGTGCCAACCCATCGATCAGATGACCATCTGTGGGGTCAGGGAGAAAGATGGAAACTGAAGCACTGGTCAGTCAGTGAGGGAGCTATAGGAGACGATGACCATGAAATGGGCAGCAGAGGGCCAAGGGACAGCTGCTCTGCAGTGCATGAGACCCAAGAAGTCTCATTTACACAAATTCCAAATCATAACACCATGTTATTCCAAGCCCTTGTTTACAAGAAAAGCACATTTTTCTATTGCATAGTTACACCTTTTTTATTTAGAAATGGTTTATGGAAATGATTAGGAATGGTTCTGAGACCAATTTCTGCTTTAGGCCCTCCAACATTCATTGGCAAAGACCTCTGGCACTCTCACAGAGTTTTGCAAATGCTTTTATGCATCCTTTCACTTGTCACGGGGATCTGTGGGATTACTTTGGAAATGGAAAATAAGGGGCTGGATTCTGTTTACCTGTCCAGTGCTATATACCACACATTCAAAATAGCTTCAGCCTTGAGCATGGCCACAGGCAGCAGATTGAGACCTCAGTTTTGCTTCTTTTCCACAAGAAAAAAATGAACCCTATCTTTCTTGAAGAATTTTACATAAAGTATAGACAGAGAGCACTCAGAAGCTGTTTTTGAAAGGGGCAAGGACTGAATACAGGAATAAAGCCAGAGGAGCTGGAGCACCTCCTGTATGAAGACAGGTTGAGAAAGTTGGGGCTGTTCAGCCTGGAGAAGAGAGGGCTTGCATGAAGACTTCATAGCAGCCTTCCAGTATCTGAAGGGGGCTTATAAAGGTGCTGGGGAGGGACTCTTCATTAGGGACTGTAGTGACAGGACAAGGGTTAACAGGTTCAAACTTAAACAGGGGAAGTTTAGATTGGTATAGAGAGAAAGCTCTTTACTGTTAGGGTGGTGAGGCACAGGAATGGGTTGCTCATGGAAGTTGTGAATGCTCCATTCCTGGTGGCGTTCAAGGCCAGGTTGGACAGAGCCTTGGGTGGCATGGTTTAGTGTGAGGTGTTTCTGCCCATGGCAGGGTGGTTGGAACTAGATGATCTTAAGGTCCTTTCCAAACCTAACTATTCTATGATTCTATGATTAGCTTAAACTAGGGAAAGTGAAGAAATAGTAATAGAGAGAAGGGAAACTGAAAGGAGACAGAAAAGTCTGGAGAATGCAGCCACTGCTATGCTAGCCAGAACAAGTGTTTCATCTATCTTAAAAAACAGATAAAGGCAATAGAGAGAGTAGGGAGCAGAGAGATAAAACAGGCAGTCTAGGTAGGAAGATGTCTGTACATGCAGGCATGGAACTGGCTGAGAAAAGCTGAGCCTGGATGCCTCTGGGCTTAGAGTCATCACCTTCTACTCTCCCTTGCATGTTGTTTTTGTACTGTGGCAGGGTTGAGTGTATAACAAGTTTTACAGTCCCTGCACTTTAAAGGTTCCTGTGCTCTGAAAGCAATCTTTCCTGGAAATGTAAGCTAAGCTTCAAATCAAAAGCTGGAATCTTGTATTCTGAAAATGGCAAACCAAAACATTTCTATTATTCTCCATGGGAGAATTCTTTTATCAGGAATTATATTAAATCATAACTTTCATTATGCTAAAAATACATATTTTGGTGAGCAAACTATTTGTTTAATGTCATCCAGCCCCATCTGGTACCTATTATGCTCAAGAAATAAGATGTCAGTACATACCAGAAAATACATACACAGTTCTTCAGCTTTGTAGGAATAGAAACCCCTTTAAACTTAAATTGTTGACAATCATAGAAGAGAAAGACTTCCTATTACTTTCTGTACTAGACTTTTGAGAGGAGCCTGAGGAAACACACACACTTCCATGAAAGTGAGGATTAAAACTCCCTCCCTCTGATTTCAGAGGTTTATTAATGAGCCCAGACAGGAGAGAAATAACATGAGAGAAAAGGAAGACAACCAAATAGTGAATGGAGAGCCTATTAGCATACCCCAAAAGAGATTTTCTGAAGCTGGAAGGAAGAGAAACAAAACTGCATACACATTTAGTATGCAGTGGCCATAGCATGTCTGAACACCTTTCTTGGAAAGCCAGCTTCCACCATGGAACTAAACCCAGTACAGAATTTAGTAGCCCCACAAATGTTTCCTCAGAGTAACACTGTTCATGACAGTCGCTGCATATCAACTGAACAGATTAGAGTATGCGTTCAGATTTAACATCCAGCCTTCAAAGGCAGGTAACCAGACCAACGAGAACACAACCTAATCACTTGTTATTAATACTTACAGAGACATACCAATATAGGTTTAATTTTGTATTCTACCTACAACTCTGAAGGAATGTTTTGTTTGTGAAAAGCTTAACAGAGCTGGAATTTCAGAATAACTTTTCATGTAAAACTTACTAGTAAAAGTTACTAGTTTAAAAAAATAGTTTAGTAAGATACAGCAAATAAATAATAGATGCTGTAGCATGGAAGATGACTGCTTTTCCTCTCTCAAACATGCTCGCCAAATGCAGAAAAATAAACCCTAAAGAGACTGGGTCAAGTTCATTTGGCTGTCAAGAGAGAATATTAAATGATGAAATCACATTTTCACCTCTATAAAAAAATGCACGAAGGATATTTACTTTGCATATATAAATAACACATTTTATTGTTCTATTTTAACATTTCTTTTCCTCAGACCACCTCCAAGAAGGTTTCCATAGAAACCTAAGAAGAAAAGAAGAGAGGAATATAATTTTGCTCAGTTTATATTGATTTCAAATACCACTGCACTTATACCAGCAATGTGTCTTCCACACATATTTTTATCAGCTAAAAATCTAAGTGTTTCAGTTGATTAAAATAGCAATTTACATTTAGCACAGTTATCAAAACCACTGTTTGCAGTTCAGTCTATCACCTACCCAAGTTGCGGCATTGTAAAACATCGAAGATGAATAATTTTTTAAGTAACTGTAATGAGATCTATCAAGATGAAAACTGCTTTGAAACAGCTAAGGTCCTCCATTCTCTCTGTTCTTCCCTGGTGATGATTCAAAGTACTACAGAAAATATATTCAATCATTAAATAAGCTTCAGAGATGACTCTCTTCAATTTCTTAAACTGCCTTGTATTGGTGATTAACATAATTTCTCCGGAGAGTCTGACCTATGTTCCTTCCAAAGGATGTGACTTGGCCACTTGCTGAGGATGATGCAGAGTCTCTGACAGCACTGGGACATGTGCTTTTGCAACTTTGATGTCTTGGTTTCTTTCCTTGGGATCTTATTCATTGCACATTATTGGAGTAATTTTTGCCTCTTTTTTCCCCTCTCACATTTTGAAATCTTTTCATTGAAACTAGAAATCAAGGGAAAGTAAAGAAATCAACACATTATAAATTATTCCTAAAGGCTTCAGTGATGCAGCCTCTTTCCTGCATGCAGTTATTATTCCCTTTTTCCACATCTGACTCATTTTTAAATGCCTGAATCCATTTTAGGAGCACCAGTCCAACAACAAATGAATATTGTATTCTGAGAAGAAGCCTCATGCTGAGATGCCTGGACAATTATATATCTGAGCTTACAGGAACACATAGAGGAACACGTTTTTTCACTGAATGGGTTGTCAAGCATTGGAACAGGCTGCCCTGGGAAGTAGTGCAGTCATCATCCCTGAAAATATTCAAAAGATGTGTAGATCTGGTAGAGACATGGTTTAGCAGTGGACTTGGAAGTGTTAGGTTAATGCTTGGACTTGATGATTGTCCTGGGTTCAGCAGTTGCATTCAGTTTTTCTTCTCTTTAGTAGCTGGTGTTTTGACTTAACCTGGGAACAAGGCTGATAAGGCCGATGTTTTTGGTTGTTGCTGAGCGATGTTTGCCCTGACCAAGGACTTTGTGAGCCTCATGCTCTGCCAGGGAGGAGGGGGGGCTGGGAGGAAGGAAGGACAGAACCCAAACTGACCAAAGAGGTATTCCATACCATAGCACGTCATGCCCAGGAGGTAACTGGGAGTTACCCGGAAGGAGAGGGAACTTCCCGGTCAGACTCGTTTTCGGCGGGTGGTATCGTACCCTCTTCCCTTGTTTTCCTTGTCGTTATTATTATTGGTGATAGCAATAGTGATTTGTGTTATACCTTAGTTACTGGATTGTTGTTATCTGAACCCGTGGGAGTCGCATTCCTTTGGCTCTTCTTTCCCCCCACTCCTCTGGGAGTGGGGAGGAAAGAGGGGAGGGCAAGAAGAGGGGGGGTTGAGTGAGTGAACGTGCTGCCTAGCTGGGTATAAACTACAACAATGATCTTAATGATTCCATTGTTTATAGGTAGCTTCACTCAAGGACCACAATCTCTTTTCTCAAGGAAGCTGCAAATTAGCAAAACCTTTTAGGATTCCAGTTTCAATACAATTTCTTTGTGTTTACAGAGACCTGAAACTTGATGACCTGTCACACTTTTTATCCTAAATGCCAGTTTCTGGAAGTCAAAGCTGCCTCAATGGCATTAATCTAGTTTTTACTTTTATGCAGGTCTAGTTTTCCTATTCACAAAAACAGAGTACAAATAAACCTGTTGTAATGCTAAGCTAAAAGAATAAATTACTTCAGTTTTGTTGCCTATCATCCATTATTTCTGCTGCCTTATCAGTTCTGGATGAGAGAACATTATTTATGCAAATACAGCTCCACACACTTCTACAGAAAGATTGGATAAATGTGAAATTCTATGTTCCCTTTTTATTTCAAGGTGATCAGTAAAGATGTCCTGTGAACTGAGGCTTTTGCTCCTAATTTATAGCATAGTCACTTTAGGAATGGCAGATTTTTTTTTTCTATTCTACTTAACTCAAAAGCTTTGGGTTTTTTTAGGGCATCCAGAAAATGACAGAACCCTCCATGAAAAGCAAACACAGGAGACTAAAGTCCCCTTTCTGTACTCACACAGCAAGATACAGTTAACAGTACAGAACAGCAACATAATAGGCTACAGCACCACTTCTTGGGGACTATCAAGTTTGATTTCCAAATTAGAACCCTATTCTAAGATCATATACCACATCACTTTCATAGTGGAGCAATTTCAGATTTTCTGTGTATGTTTATTTTTAGGTCAGGCCTCCTAATCATCTCAAAGTCAAAAAAATCCTGTGATGAAATGATGTAACTAAATTTGTGCCCAACAAGGGTTAACAACATTGGCATTTGAATGATGGCCAGAATAGGCCAAATATCTGTTCCTGCCATTTTAAAAAAAGAAACACGTTGGCCTATCTTTCCTCATTCTCTGATAGTGAAATATAAAAATAGATCTCTGCACTCTGGAGGGCTCCAAGGGCTCCTTTCATTAATGTAAAAAATCCATCATTTATAGCTCTGCAGCATGAATAGGTTCAGAAGACATTTAATCACTACTGAAAATGCCACAACCCCAACACCACTCTTGCGGAAGTATATATAGCTTACAGCTATTCATCTGGGCTTCTTGGGAACTGTTCAAGTGTTCCATACGTTCTCCAAAGTGAATGAGAGCAAAGGAACATGTAGTGAGAACTGCTAGTCCAAAATACAACTTACACTGAAAATACATAAATAATAATTTTGAAGGGTATGTAAGTGACATTGGTTGCTTTTTAAATATAATATATTTTTCCTAAGTACTTTCCAGCAAGGATCAAATTGCACTTCTGATCTCCATCACACTTCTTAGCATGATTTGTGGCAAATAGGAAAGCAGCTATAAGAAAATCTATCTTGGTATTTAGGACAGGAAGGCTTGTATCCCAACGACTAATCTGTAATAAACCTTAGACTTTTCCATAACCAGATTTGAAGGTGTTATGTAGTTTGCTGCTGCCCAGTTACATGCTGAGGAAGACAGAAAAGGTCTTGCTGTGAGAATTATCTGATTAGAAATGTTCCATATGTTACCAGAGGAAGTGAAATCAAATTAATCTACCTTTTTGTCTGGATATACACATAGAGATTTACTTTTGCTATAAAACAGTTTAGATTGCTAAAATATTTCCAAGAGTCTACTATCTCTTTACAGTGCAATCTAAAGGTGGATCTAGATGCTAGCAATACCTGCATGATTCTGATTAATTTATCAGTTCCAAGCCACCAGAGACTCTCAAAGCCTCCTTCCTTTAAGAACCATTCTTACTAAAATAAAAGTTCTGCTTTAAAGACTGCATCACTGAAATGCTAGGTACTGATTTAGAAAATGATACTTGTGGTATGCAAAGTATGCTTCTTAAAATTGAAAGAGAGCACAGTAGTTAGTGCAAATATTTAAATTGGCAACATCTATTCCACAACTCAACAAGTCTGCAATTGATTGCACAAAGTGAAAGAATGCAGCATAGAGAATGGGAAAGAAAAACAAAACTGAGAATGTGTAGCAGGATTGACAATTATATCCCTGATCATTAAATCAAAATCTCACATAACTACACTCTATTTTAAAGACAAAAGCTCATTTTCCAGGCTTTTCATTTCAACAACACCAAGAAAGGATCATAGTGGTGTCTTATTCAGATTTGACAATATATAAATCTACCTTTACACCCTGTAGGACTAACTCTGTAACACTCAGCACATGAGAAACAGCAGATACGGTGTAACCTCTTACTGCCTTTTAAAATTAGTCGAATTACTGTTGCACTGGCAGGTTGTGTTGGATTTGATGTTACCCATCTGTGGCACTCCAACTTCATGTGTGTCAGATACTACCTGTCTTTCACAGCAGGCAGCATGAAAGCAGAAAGCCCCCATTAGCTCAAAGCTGTGTGCTACTATTAATTTGGTAGAAGAAAGCCTATATATGGTTTCTACCCAGTTCACCCTGCTGCACATTTACTTGTATTAATAATTTCCACCTTGATTTCAGATGCAGAAAATGGGCATAGGTACTGGCTGGTATACTTTCTCTTCAGCTTCTCATGTTTATGCAGTGCAGGGAACTTGAGAACGGAAGTTGCTCTTAGCTGGCAGCTCCACATTCACAAGGTGGAGCACAACAGCCTCAGCTGGATCTTTAGGCACATCTGCTTAAAGAAGCACAAATACATCATCTGCAATATATATATAATTCAGACTATTTGCAGCTGAGTTTTCCCTGATTTCCTCAGGGAAGGAAGACAGTGTGTTCCACACTGTGTGTATTAGAAGTCTGAAAAATCTAGAGGTAAGCATAACGAAGAAGGAATCTCACTGAATCTGACAGACATTCATCTATCTTTGGCCTTTGCTATCTACCAGATATGTCAAGGACACTCAGCAAAAGGAGCTGAATTAACCAAATGGTATCAACTTAAGGCAAATTATGTAGATCAGCTCTACTAAATGGGTGGATTTTCACTCAGAAATAAAGGTGGCATAACTTGGTTTCATTATTTCATTTCAAAGTGAGTTAAACTAAAGCAAATTGAGGACATTTAAATTCTGACTGCATGTATATAAAATGATTTAATGTGCTTTCACTAATACATTTCAAATCCAAATTAATTTCGGTTGATTTTATTGAACATCTCTGAGTAGACAAGATATAATCCAGCTTTAAACACCTGTCCCAGGATTGTTGGGTTTCTGCATTCTGGGTTGTTTTTTTACATATTTACCATTGCAATTTGAATTCCAAGACAAGTGTCCCACAGGGTACTGTGATTTTTTTTCCTTTCAAAAAGAGCCATCTGGAGAAAGCCAACAATATTGCCAACACTAGCACTAAAATTGTGAGTCAAGCCTTAAAAAACTACGAGATTTATTTAAAAGTGTGAATCTTTCCCCCACAAATAAAGTATTTACATTTTTTAGCATGTGTCAGATACTTTAGATGTACACCAGCCATTTTCAAACTGCAATAAAGAAAAACTGGCTGGCCTAAATGACTGCTGGACTGTAAAAGCCAGAGTTTTAATAAAACTACCAAGTATCAGGAGAGATACAGAGTCATGAGAATTTAAATTCTGAAGTTCAGGAGCCATGTCAGTGCCATAAGTGTTTATGCAAAGGATCAACTAAAATGAACCTGTTCAGTAGGAGACACAAGACAGAGAGAGCTGAGTTTGAACTTGGCATTTGTTTAGTTCAGATCCCAGTACGGCAATGGCCCATTTTCTCCTCATTGCTTGCATAAATTTTATGTCACATTTGCTAGAAGGGGATGGAAATTAAACATAATTTTGGGGGGTGGGTTACTGAATTCTGATCAAGTAACCTTGACCTGCTATTCACACATATCAAATTTGTCTGTCTGGTATTTAGATTTTCTCAAAAATACCTATACTAAAGAGGTGTTTTGATCAAGATTTGATTTAGAAGCTGTTATTTCTTAAAACATACATGTTTCTCTTTCAAGTTGCAAGCAGTATTAGTGGTGGTGAGCTTTTTTTCATAGCAGAAACTTCACAGTATCAAGCATTCTGCAGCTGGGTCAACCAGGCCAGAGAGTCCCTAAAGGGGCTTCTTAAAAAGTAAAAACTGAGGCTTGAAACTGGGGAATTTACTCAAAACAAAACTCTAAATCAAGATAATGCAAAGAAGAAATATTTCTAACTTGCAATTTGTTTCATTCAACAGATGTTAATTCACTCTGCATTCATGGATTATGTAGTTAAAGGCTGAGTAACAGCAGAAATGTCTATTCACAGAAGTTAAACTCAGAGCTGGAACTACACAACACTTGTAGGGTTTGGTTAAAGGGACTCTAAGAAACAGGAATTAAACTGTGGCATTTGGTCCAAAGTGCCTAGAACCTAAGCAGTTTTACTCATACTAATTATGAGGACTGATCCAAACCTTCAGAGGAACCTTCCCACAGGGATCTCTCCCAGCCCTTAAGCACAGAACCTGAGCTGACCTCAGGGAATGCAGGGGTGGAAGGATGGAAAAGAGCTCCTTTCCGATACATCTACACTTTCTGCAAGTATGACAGCATCAAACTTCAAGCCCACTCATCAGTACAGATGGGTTGGAGAGTCAAAGGGATTTTTTTCTCTAGCCCCACTCAAAAGAATAATTTTTTCCTAACTTATGTTTGCTGAATGCATTAGCAGCCCTTCAGTGTTCAGCACTGCATGGGAGCTTTATACTACACACAAGTTATATAAGAATAATTACTGGCCTGCATGCTGGGATACTTGATGAAGGACACGTCTACTTCTATTTATCTTTTTTGCAGTCATAAATATACCATAAATAAAGAGCATTAATTATAAAGCAACTCCCCGAAGAAATGGAAATTACTTGAGGAGTGAGAGTGATTGCTCTGTTCAGGCCATGCCCCACCAAGATGCAATTTGTTTCCTTTTACATCACTCACATCTTTTTTTCCTATACCATTACTCCTGTATTTTACTGACATTTCACAAGAAGCCTCAGTACATAAGTACATAAGAACATCTGTTCTTCACAAGAGTGTAACAAAAGGCAGTAAAAATGTCAATGTAGTGTATTTAAGGCCATCATCACAGCTGAGGGTTTTAAACATGCATTTTTACTCTAAGTCAGGTCAGAATTTTAAGTGAGACTTCTAACCCTTCTTTTCCCCTGAATGACCAAATATACTGTAGGCACAGTAGGATCTCTTCTGTTTCTATCAGATTATTTTTGCAGGAAGGCTTTGGTATCAATATGAACATTTCTAATAAATTACATGTGGGCAAATGAAGGGAAAGTATGTCATATATGATTATAACTACTAAACAACAGCTTTACTGAGCAGATCCCCCTCTCTATAAGATTGTTTCATGACTGTTGTAGATTGGAGTGATACGGCAACCTTTCACCATACAGGCCAACAAATTTACATGCAATTTAATTTCTATAATCCAAAACAGCCTGCCTCTAGGTAAGCAGTGGGGTATATTACAAAACTCCTGAGATTTCTTCAAATCCATGGTTCTCATGACCTCCATGAAAAAGACACAGTCTATACCTCATACTAAACCAGCATTTACCCAAAGCATTTCAAAGACAGACTAGATATTGTAAGCACAAGTGCTGGGCTCTAGCAGATACTATTCATACTTCTCTTTCAGTCATTCATAGTACACATCCCCTGAGTCCAGAAATTCCACTGAGCATCTCTACCCATATGAAAAGATAGCCATCTGGGAGTGCATTAAAAAAACCCAATCAAACAAAAAAGACAGCAGTGATAATGGCCATTTGCACACAGGACTATATAGTCCTAAAATCTCAAACAACAAAGTAACTATGTCTGACTAAAGTATCACAAACTACCTCTATCTTTTCCTTTTGGTTTTGAACGTACAGCTGAGTTGTTTCCTGTCCTAAACTGTCGTGTGGTATCACAGAGTGCACATTTTAGCAATTGCTGTGTTGTGCTGCAGCAGAGAATGGTATGCAAGGATATACTTGTTTATAATGTGGCTCATATTCTGGAACCACATAAATATGTTTGTTTGTTGCTTGTTTGTTTGTGGTTTTGTTTGTGGGTTTTTTTTTTTGTTGTTTTATAGGCCATATATTGATGTGGTACATCTAAAATTGTGGAGGACATTCTGCACTCTCTCTTGCATGGGCTGTAGATGTAGCACCAGACAGAGATCTAGGGCTTTAGCCCTGGCATATATTTGTACTTCTAAATCCTGCCCTATGGGAAGAAGCAGCCTGAGCAGCCAGTTGCTCTCAGTAGCTTTGCTCCATGCTGCTAACTGAAAGTGAAAGCTGAGAAGTCCATCCCATAAATATTGGGCTAAAACACAGAACAAATTACTTGATTCAAGCTTTTGCTTATTCCCTACTTAGAACTCAGCCCCAAATTGATTTAGCCTTTTATGATCCTTGAAGGGGAAGAGTAAACTATATGCAGTGCAATTAAAGTGAATCTAATCTAGTATTTATGATCAAATATTCAGGAATAGGTATTAACATCTGTGAAGGAGCTGAAGGTGAATTTTCTCCAGAGCTAGTTGAAGGCTTCCTCTAAAGGAAAAAAAAACATGTTTTGATACTTTATTTTGCTAATGACATGCAACATAAAATGACTTCCTAGTTATTATGCTGAAATGTCATGCATATTCAAAAACTATCTCTGAGGAACTGAAGCAATTTAGACAAGATGAGTTACTGAATACATGAAAGGGATTGACTTCAGGATCCAGCTAATGATTAGGTAGGCTCAACTGTTGAAAATAATGACTGAACCAAAAAAAAAAAAAAAGAAGTGCATTCACATTAACTGTAACCAATAAAAGTTACTGTGTGCTTGCAGGCTGAATACCAATTTGATTTCATTTCAACTGTGCTTTTCATCTGTGTTAAAAAAAACCCAAGTTTCAGTTTATGTTCTTTGCACAGGTGGAAACTCAGCATCAGTTTTCTTGGAGTTTTCTTATGAATTGTCAATTATGCTTTAAAGTAATGCAAATTGCTTTAACTGTCCAAGGGTATTGACTCTCTAAGGATATATATTCAGCCAATAAATTTAAGCCAAACATCATACAAAATACTATCCAAAATGGTATCTGCTTAACACAACTACACAGAACTCTCCTGCTATTACTGAGCATTTTAACTAGCTCAAAGTAAAGCTGCCCAAGTCCTGTGTTACAGTACTGAGTAGATCAAGCTTCCAAAGTTAATTGTAAACACGTGATGCCTGTTAACAGTGTCCTCATGACTCTGAATGTTTTACAGCATCCTCCATGAGCAAAAGATGAGTTAATGTACCCAGGAATACCTCCAGAATCAGCACCCAGAATGAATGTTTGATCCCTTATGATTTTCTGTGAAGGAGGCTAAAACTTGGCTGAACCAAAAGAATTTACAATACATAAAACACATAATGGAAGTAATAACCAGACCTTGAAGGACTGAATTCATTGCTCTCTAGGAGAAATGTACTACTGGATCCAAAAATGTTATGAGATCACACACCTAACCTAGGAGCAAGTTGTACTTATTCCATCCTCTTTAGTGGCATGGCAAGATCAGTGCTTTGGAATGACATCATTTACCCTCAGTGGCTCCAGGGAACCCTTTTGACAATGGGCATAACTGCACAATCTCCTTGTTGTTTAACCAAAAATGCACGGCAAGCACCCCATCAGGAATGTGCAGCCGAGCAGAGAGGCTTCGACCTGTACCTTGTCTGTGCTGCTGCACCCTGGGCCAGGCTGAACCTGCTTGTGACAGATGTGGTCATCTGTTACCCTGATTACGGTAAATCCTGGAACTGACAGAGGAAGGATCTGCCCAGTGTCTACCCCTGTGGAGGGCAGAAGGCATGATGTACTCCAAAATGCTCAAAGACTGTCCAATACAGGATTTTTAACTTCTGCTGCTGAGAGGTTTTGACCTTCAGAGCAAAACTGCAAGGACAGGGGTCAGGGAGTCTGATTAATTTTCAAGCTTCATATTAAATCTGTCTCACCCAGGATATCTAATCCCTCTCTGTTTACAGAATTAATATTTGATTTATTATCTTCTAATATGCTATTTAGGTAATTAGAAGTCTGTATATTTTTTATATGACTCAAGGCTGTGACCCTGTCTTCCAGCCTTTCCCTGGAATCCTATTCCCATCCCTTGAAGTCACTGGGGCTGTAAATGAGCACAGGTTTACTCCTACACAGAATCAGCTGCAGTATTAGGGCCTTAATTTCTGTACCTCACACACACACACACAAAACCCCACCAAAAAGCCACCAAAACCTGACCTAAACAGGGAAGCAAGAAAAACCTCAATAAGAGAATTTTGCAAATTTTTTGGCATACTCAGTACACTTTGTGTGTAATTACTGTGAGGAGGCAGAAGGGAGAGGGTAGCAGTTCTTGATTGGGACAGGGAGAAATAGGCAGACTGGAGTGAAAGGTTAAGCAGAATTTAGAGAAGACATTTAGAAGCACCTAGCCCCCAGGTGAAGAAAAGCAAAATGCCTTCACTCCAGCTTTTCTAATCAGGTTAGACAGATTTGCTTGGGATACAGTATTTCTTGCTTGGGGAAACCGATAATTGCCCAGTTTTCAGCTGCAGTAACCTGCTACTGTGCTGACTAGGGCAGTTTAAACATAGAATTCACCCAGAGTAGCCTCAAGCTTCCCAAAGAGTACAGAAATTCATTTAGATCTCCACAGCTTTTGTAAAGAAAGCTTAAGAAAAAAGATCTCTATTTTTAAGAATTAAATTACTAAGCTAACATTTCATCTCTAAACTGACACTTCACCTTGCTTGGATGTCCTGTGAATTCTAATAGCTGGAGCTGATGCAGCTAAAAGGACACACACAATGACAGAAACAGCCATTTGAGAACCTATAGAAATATATGAGGCATCTACAACTTCCCTGGGCAACCTAGCCACATTGGGTGGTTGAATGTTTCATAGATCTAATAGAGGATTGTGCTGCTTGTTATTCTGATGAATGCCATCAACAAAATGAAAATAAATAAGAATCCTGCTCATTTGTGAAAGGTGGTGTACTGAAAGGTGGAAAGTGTGTGACAGGAACGCTTGTGTTAAGATGCTGAAAGCCAGAACAAGTGTGATGGCAATACAGCTGCTTTAGCACACAAACTTTGTCTTAATAACCTGGACACCTTTATGTGGCAGTGCTCCGAGTCTGAAATGTGTCACACCAAAATGTGGTGTTCAGTTTTATTATCTAAAATTCACACTAAATTCACACTCAGCAAACATATTCGTTATACAGAAGACCATAGTCATTGTTAAGGCACAGCATATTTATGATATCTCAAAGGCTAAATGAATTTACTATTAACATCAAACTATAATCTAACCACCTACACTGTAAAGTTAAATGATGTGTTAATAATCCAGGTAGATTATTGCATGCTCAGTGCTAGGGTTTCAGAACAGAGTCCAACTCATTCACCTGAAGCCACATTATCATTACCATCATAGCACCCACGCACAAAAAATCTGGAATGTGTCATTTGATCAATAGAGTAACAGCCACAAATATTGACTAAACAGTGCCATTACCTCCCTACAGCCAACTTACTCCTTTTTTTCCTTTTTATTTCAGTACTGTCTTTTACACTGAAAATACCTTTTGCTGAGAGAAAGCTCCACATTTTTTTCCATAAAGAATAGTCAACAAGTACCATCTCAAGAAAAGATATGACAATTTAAAAATATTAAACCCATATTTTTCATGTCTGTATCTTTTGAAAGCTAGCTGGTTGTTCTTCTGAAGAGTAAATGTTTTAATAGAAACTTTCCTGAGGTTTACAGACAGCTTGTTCATTCAATCCACATCTCTTCTATTACCAGCATTTATTAATACAAGGATATAACAAGTTTGGAAGTGGTGACCTTGCTAAAACTGAATTGGGCAGAACACTGATATTCTCTCAGCTGGTAGAGAAAGTGCAATAAAAACATAAAACTAGGAGGAATTCCTTTTAACAGTAGAAAGAATCTTTATTAAAATATAGTACTGTCAGAATGTGTTTTTTTCTTGAGAGGTGCTCATAACTCAGGCTAGTTCATATTACACCATTACTGTGTAAAACCTGCCTGCTCTTGGCAACAAATATTGGAAATATTTTTCACTCTTTTAGTTGCTGCAAGGCAATCTCTGCACCTTCAACACAGCTGCCTGCGCCGACTCTACATGGAAATTACTGCCCATAAACTTACTCTAATTAGCACGTCAGCCTTTCACTAACAGGTAAATATTATAAATAAATATTAAGAGGTTACTGTAATACAGCTTAAGCAAATAAAGAATCAAACTATGATCTCATTATCTTTTGCAGTTACTCCCTACTCTTAGTTGAAAAGAGTTTCAGCTCTTTCTGTCACAGTTTGCTTTCCTTTTTTTGCTGTGGCTCTGTTGAACAAATACAGAAACACTGGCAAATAAATCTACATAGGAGGATGAAAAATAACATCAAGACAGTGTTTTTCACATGCTTTCTTGCCCACCTCTTGCCCTCCTGCATAGCAGGCGAATAGCAATCTGGTATTGGCCCCTCTCCCATTTATGACGATAAAGTAGCCCACATACAGGGAATTAATAGGGCTCCCTACTGTTCCTTAGTCACTTACATGGAAGAGAAGTGTAAAGGCTCATGGCTGAGTGCAGCTGTTACATGACAAAGCACTTTCTCTGTTCATTTGAGCCATTCCTTTCTACTCTGCTAATAACTCTGCTTGTTTCTTAGCTACCTCAATGAATACAGTCCATGCCAGTGAGTACCAAACTCCAGAATTCTACACAGGGAGTGCCTTCAGACAGTCCTAAGGGTGAACAATCCACCTTCAGCTTCACTAGCACAGAGCTTTAAAGATCAGCAGAGAGGGACTTGAAGCCAAACTTCAGGTAGAAGCCTTATATTTTCTTTTGGGGAATGTGGTCCTAAGTCCTCAGGTTCTTTTAAGAAAAGAGACAATAATAAAAACTATAGGATTTTATTCCACAGACAGTTTAGATACTGCCTTTACAAAGCTATACGAAAACAAGTGAACGACTACAGACTGAGTATTCTGGAAAAAGGCTTACTAGCACTGATGACAAGGTTTCAGCCCTGATAGACCTGAAGGTGGTAGAAACTAGAAAGTATACTTAACTTTAAATGTTGAAAACAAAAAGGTGGATGTTCAGCTCATAGTTATACAGTTTCATGTAGGATGATTTAAAAACCACCACTAGCAGATACAAAGCCTGAGAAGAGCAATTACCAATTTTAAATCATTCACAAGGAAAGTCTAACATGAAAATCCAGTTAGAAAACTGGACTTAGAATTGCAACGTAAATGCAGCATTTCTGTAAACAGACACATACTTATCAACCTAACTATTTGATGTCAGGAAGTGGTGGTCTCCAATTTGAGAAAATCTTTGTAACTTCTTATGCAATTAACAATCACTGTGGTCACCAGTACTTATGAAAACCTGAAATCCCAGCTGCTTGTTTAGTTGGTCTGCATTTAATTCAGAAAGGATTCAAAGAAAAGAAAACTAACCAAAAATAACAGGTATAACATTGGTTATCTCCTCATACTTGAGAAGATAGTTACATATAAAAAAAAACCTCAGGAAAATACATTTTGTGGAAATCATATTGCAGACTATCTTAAGCAATCCATCAGCATGACATAAATGTGTGATACAATTTTTATTTACATGTTCTGGGTGTCCTCTCTACTTTAACCCAGATTGAACTTTCTAAACATGAAAGGTTTAACTGACTGATACATAAAAAAAGCCCATGACAGGCACAGTAAGTCAAATATTTTGCAAAATTACAAGTGCAAACTTATTTATTCTTCATCAAAAAGCCTTTAAAAAGGTACAGATAGAATTGTGTACCAAAGTTAAAATAAGCTAGTGATACTTCAGAAGAATGTAAAAAAAAGGCTTGTGAGGTGGGCTGATACCAACTTCATGAAGTTTAACCATGACAAGTGAAAGGTCCTACATCTGGGTCAGAGCAATCCCAGGCACAGTTAAATGTTGGGCTGAGAAGAGATTCAGAGCAGCCCTGCAGAGAAGGACTTGGGGGTGGTGGTTGATGAGAACATGAACATGAGCCGACTGCAGTGTGCGTTTGCAGCCCAGAAAGCCAACTGTATCCTGGGCTGCATCAAAAGAAGTTTGACCAGCAGGTCAAAGGAAGTGATCCTGCCCCTCTACTCTGCTCCCATGAGACCTCACCTGGAGTATTGTGTGCAGTTCTGGTGTCCTCAGCATAAAAAGGACATGGAGCTGTTGGAACAAGTCCAGAGGAGGGCCACGAGGATGATCAGGGGACTGGAGCATCTCCCATAGGAAGACAGGCTGAGAAAGTTGGGGCTGTTCAGCCTGGGGAAGAGAAGGCTGCATGGAGGCCTCATAGCAGCCTTCCAGTATCTGAAGGGGGGCTGTAAGGATGCTGGGGAAGGGCTCTTCATTAGGGACTGTAGTGATAGGACAAGGGGTAACGTGTTCAAACTTAAACAGGGGAGGTTTAGACTGGATATAAGGAAGAAATTCTTTCCTGTTAGGGTGGTGAGGCACTGGAATAGGTTGCCCAAGGAGGTTGTGAGTGCTCCAGCCTTGGTGGTGTTCAAGGCCAGGTTGGATAGAGCCTTGTGTGACATGGTTTAGTGTGAAGTTTCCCTGCCCATGGCAAGAGCATTGGAACGAGATTAGATCTTAAGGTCCTTTCCACCCCTAACTATTCTACAATTCTATGATTCTATGACAATCACAGAATCCTAAGGGTTGGAAGGGACCTCAAAAGATCATCTAGTCCAAACCCCCTGCGAGAGCAGGGTAACCTAGATTACATCACCCAGGCCTTGAATACCCCCAACATAGGAGACTCCACAACCCCCCTGGGCAACCTGTTCCAGTACTCTGCCACTATCACAGTAAAGAAGTTCCTCCTGATGTCCACATGGAACCTCCTATGCTCTAGTTAACACCCATTGCCCCTTGTTCTATCACTGGACATCACTGAAAAGATCCTAGCTCCATCATCCTGACACTCACCCTTTACATATTTGTAAACATTGATGAGGTCACCCCTCAGTCTCCTCTTCTCCAAGCTAAAGAGACCCAGCTCCCTCAGCCTTTCCTCATAAGGGAGATATTCCACTCCTTTAATCATCTTCGTGGCTCTGCACTGGACTCTTTCAAGCAATTCCCTGTCCTTCTTGAACTGAGGGGCCCAGAACTGAACACAATATTCCAGATGGGGCCTCACCAAGGCAGAGTAGAGGGGGAAGAAAACCTCTCTTGACCTACTAACCATACCCTTTCTAATGTATCAGAATATACTTGATATATTTGTCTGAACTTCATTCGCTCCTTAAAACTGTGACAATTTCTACTTCAGACAACTGGGATCTTAAAGGAAAACTGGGGGATTTGTAAGCCCTCACATGACTATAACAGAGAAGCCTCCAGACTTAGCTGTCTCCACTTAATGCTGGGTCATTATCAGTTATTTGTCCACTCCCACCTTTATTTTCTTTCATGCAGTTTTCATAGAATCATAGAATAGGTAGGGTTGGAAAGGACCTCAAGATCACCAAGTTCCAAGCCCCCTGACATGGGCAGGGACACCTCACACTAAACCATGTCACCCAAGGCTCTGTCCAACCTGGCCTTTTTCTCTATACATTTGTCTTAAGGCTCCAGTCTCAGCTGTGGCTTTTAAATTTATTCTAATAAACATATTGAATAAAAATAATGCAAATGCAATAAAGCAAAGGAATCGAAAGTAGCCAAAGGTCTACATAAACTAAGGAAAACACCTATCCAAAACAGACTAATAAACCCATGTAAATATATGATGGTATTTTATACACAGCGGGTGTTGCATTTCAAAAGCAGGACTAGTTTTCGTGGCAACTCATGAAAATTTCTATATAAATACCTGTCAAACTGTTCTCTCCCACTGGATCCATATATCCTCAACCTGTTCATCCCAGTATTTTCTCTCTGCAGGTTATGAATAACTACTACTCTCTGCTGCAACACTAAGACAAATCTTATTATGAACACAGAATCTAAAACAGGGTACACAGTCAGATTGCTCGTATGTATTTCACATAGCCTTTTTAGGAAATAAGGACGGGGGATATTCTTGACTGAAATTCATTATCTCAAAAGGCTGGTTTCAAATTTTAGCATGAAAAGGGTCATGAGTTTCTATACCAAAACAGCAAAAGCCTTGCTCAGAATCCTCCACATTGTTGCTCCACCAGCATCAGTGTAGAGACAATAGTGTTGGATTTGGCTGTGCACATAGTCACCACCAGAATGACTGAAACGATACATGCTGTCAGAAGGGCAGCACTTTCTAAGCTTTCAGGACTAATCTATCAGAATTTTGAAAAACAGGTTACACGTTTATACTAAAAAAAGGTAACATACATTTTCCCCTCTGAACTTTCTCTGCAGCCCCCTAAAATTGATAGCTGCAAGATTTAGGTAAGTATATTAATGATAAATAGGTTGATTGACTTTGAAAACAGAACCCTAAAGAAGCAGATGAGTTACTGAACACAGTGAATTGGCTGAGTTTTTAACAACTCAAAAAGGAAATGCACAAGTTGAGAGAAGAAAGATTTTTCTTCCTCCAGATGGTAAGCTACCTAGGCAGGATTTGATTTTAATCACACTCCTGAGAAAATGCTTTGCCTATGAAAGGCTACTGAGAATACTAAAAGAATATGATGCTTATTTTCAGTCATTTTATGGTCCAGTTCCCAACAATCACAGTGAACTTCCAGTAGCAACTTTGTTATCCCCTCTTTTTCTGTACTTTACTGCTTAGTTTCAGTTTTAGGTGCACATTCAACTAAATTCCCTAAAACACCATCTGTGTTCTCCAGACCGCTGACTATCAGTTTATAGATATATATTACCTAATACATTTGGTTTATTAAGTTACAGAATCATATTTTCTATTCACCCATGTGTAAGTTGTAACCAAAGCTCCTTGACTTCAATTTTATAAACTGGTTTCAATGTTCTTGCCAGAAACTGCCACCAAAGTTCAAGCCAGTCCATTTAATTCCACTACCACTCTGAAGTGAGCATAGTCAAGTGCATTTCTCTGTACATTCCCATCGTTCCCAACTGGGCTCTGGGACATCTAATTCCAGTAATTTTTAATGATGTCAGAACATTTATTTTTCATCTTCACTTAAGTATTCCTGGTCATCCCACAAAGCATGTGAGAGCCACCCACCTACCACATAATAAATAAAGGATTTTCCATAATTTCTTCTTTCCATGTTTCTATTAACTGGTTATTGCACCCCATAAAACTTGAAACCTTTGTGTATTCCTTTAATACAGGAATAGGCTGTCCCTAAATTTTCTGTACGATTCTCCTGGATTACCTGTGAAAATAGTTACTGAAGTCGGAGGACTTTGTCAGTAGAAGTGTTTGAGTTCCTTGGGTTTCAGGTTACTTTCCTAACCATGAAATACTGAAGAGTAATTCTATGATGATACCCTTCAGAAGTTACTAGATATGATTCTTAACAATTCCCCTTTTAACAAGCTGTTGTAATGGATTAAATAATCACGATCAACCCATGATACTCTCCCCTGTTGTACTTCTTACCAGACAAAAGAGGAAGAGATGAAATTTCTTGAACTACTTCATCATCTCAGTTAAGATCATCTGTATTTCAGAAAGAAGAGATTTAAGATAAATTCACTACTGGGCCTTTGTGGAGGAGTCAAACCAGCTCAGATTCAAATAATTTTATTTTTAAAATAGATTCAAAAATCCCAAGGAAGAAATGCTCACATGTACAAAGGTGACACAAATACAAGAAGCTCCCCAACCTTCACAAAATAATTTTCTTGTGTGGTCTTTACACAGCAAAAAAAAGAAAAACTAAGTACATCACACACTTGAAACAATCACATACTTTATTATATTTAGTGCTAGAAGAAGTATAACTGCACCACAGGCATCTCTCAAATTAAATACCATGTACAGTCCCTTCATTTTGTTGATATGTTAATGGCATATTGTGTGCAGCCACAGATGTTCTTTTCTGGGTTGTGCTAAAACCAATCTGACTCAGTGAGATAAATGAGGTATTCTGACTTTAGGACTTGATTTCCCAGCATACAAAAACATCAAAAAAAGTGAAGTCTCTTACCACTCAGAGTTCAGATAGATAAGCTGATTTCTCTGTCATGGCTTCTGCCTTTTCAGCCTGAAGTTCAGAAAGGTATATGTGAAGACAGCATCCCTCAGCTATTTGGAAGATGTCTGGAAAACAGGAAAAAAGATGACATAGACTTATAAGTTTAAGTAGTAAGTCTTTAAATAGTAATTAAATATGCAAAACACTATTTAATATCAGTGAACAGATATTAGACACAGGATCAGCATCAAAGACTGAACAAGGAGTTACCATAGAAATTTTTAATGAGCTCAGAGACTTTGTACTATGATACGACACAGAGTGCAAGATCAGGTGTGGCCTAACTCGACAAGGAACCAGATTTCAGTCATCTGATGTTTGACATGACCTGGTGGCTTCCATCCAGTTCTCCATCAACTGATGTCCTTGTCTTACCCACTGACATTATCCAGTAGGCTCAAATAAGGAACAAATTTTAGAGGGAATTTCAACATTCTGTCCTTATATAGAAGTGTCAGAAAAGTTTTCTGCTATTGAAAAAGAAAGTTTGAAACTTTTGGAGGCCATATCTGGCACTTCAAATAGCAAGAATGCTATTTTGTTAAATGACATGGAAAGATTCTGTGTTGGTTTTCCAAAGATATGCCCACACTCTGTGACACAAGACAGCTCTGAGAAAAATTTATTCTAGCACTGGAAGCACTACAGCTCTGCTTGCAAACTGATCCCTTGGCTAGTTATCCATACCCAGGAGGAGATCAGAGAAGTTCAAATGGTGTTCTGCTCCCATGCATCTAGTATTGTCAAGTCTCTCTGCAAGCACTTGTTGCTGAAACACAGAGGCAACCAGTTTCATAAGTCAAATAAATGGGAGTGAAGAGCAGTTATGATATGTGTAAGTTGTGTAATGTCAGTCTCTCCTTGCTGCTTTAAGGACCACTGTATTTCTCAGATTGCCACAGCACTTAGGCTGTTCCATTACCAAGCACTACTGGCATAAACTGCATCCTTGTACACATGAAACATCTAAAGCATCTTTACCATATCCTCCCTGGTACCTTTGCAATACCCTTGATGTGGAATCACAGAACCCAAGGTAGTTAGGGTTGGAAGGCACCTTAAAGATCATCTAGTTCCAACCACCCTGCTCATATATCTTATAATTTTAACATGGAAGCAAGGGTCTGGTGAAAGTACCACCCTGGATTACATTGAATAGGAGCTATTTTTCCTAATGAGTAGCACAAGCTGGCAGTATTTGCTATAGTGATTATACTAAGTAGTAAGGAAGTTTAACAGTAATGTAAATAGATATTTTTATGAAAACTAATTAGTGATTAAAAATCTCATTACTACAACAGCAATGCAGCTCTAACATAGACTAAAGTACAGTCTCTTTTATGATGAGTAATAAAGCACTGAAATGCTCTTTACCGTGAAGAGCAGGAAAAACAGTTCAGATTTTAATGTGAGCTAACATTTACAGGCAATTACATCCAGTTACAAAGAACTTTCTCAGACAAAATGAAGTTTTATTATTTCGGGAAATTTCAGGGTACAAATGCTGAAATTTTGCATTTTATAATTGCTTTTATATTATTGGGTTGGTTTTTATTTTTAATTGTAGTGCCTGTAGGCATCACCCAAACTAAGACAGTTACTTCCTCCAAATGCAGAGGGTGAAAAAGTCATACAATCCTTCTTTAATAGTAAGCCGAAGTACAGGGAATATAAGTAAATTGTTTAACTCATACACAGTTTATGGCAGAAGAAGGAGGCAAGCCCACCTCTCCTTAGAATCAACTCTAGTACCAGGAAGGAAAAAAGATCCTTTCCCTCTAAGGGGCTCAGCACACACTATCTTTGGGAATTAAAAAATGTAAGTGATTTTCTGCAGGACTGGAGCTTAATGGCTTGTCACTCTAGTCAAATAATTCAGTGTCAAATGCCTATGACTTCTTAGTGATTGATTGGCAAACCTAGATTCCATACACATTAGAGGTGCCTGGTTACTGTGCTGTGTCATTGCAAGTTGCATAAAGTAGAATTCAAACATCCTTCACCACTTTATTAATGAAATAAATTTATCTTCTAATAGAAGTCCATCAGTGTTCTAGATGTACATTTTATGTTCATGCATATACCCTCTATCTTGTCTGTTTGAATTAAAAGGATTAAAAGAATTTTGATCAATACTCTGGCAACAAAGTTGCCCTCCCCTGAATACAGTTCTCAGCTAGCCTGCAGTATAAATGATACTTAATAGATAAAGAAACATGCTGTCAAGATCAGCTAGCATGTGTTAAAACTCAGCTGTCTCTAAGGCAGCAAGGAATAAAAGCCTTTCAGGTAACACATTACTGTCTAGTCTCATTTGCAATATATCTGAATATAAGCAACAGGGCTTCTTTGCTCCTCTTCATTCTTATTTACTTTTGCATAAGAATTCCATTAGGGTATCTGTGAAAACTTTATCACTTACAAACTTGGAGATTGAGACAAAGGAAACTAAGGTATCTGACCATGATTTTACTTTCTCTTAGTGTCACAGGTGGCACTAGAAATCAGGAATCCACAGATTCCAACTCATTACTGGTTCATCAACCTATGTCCCTTCTACTGTATTCCAAATGGAATGTCAGTGGTTTATTTTTCAAAAAGATTTACTGAAAGCATTAATGTCATTTTATTCTTCTTCATTAGGATTATCTAGTGAGGAATAAGCTCCTTAGTGTGTGCTATAGAAATGACCACAGTCACACAGCTCCTTCCCTGTTTATTTGGGCAGCACCCACTTCTGCTCTATTCCCTAAAAAGAAATGGAAGAGATCTACAAAAACCAGTAACAGACTCCTGGGAGTCCTTTTGTAAACACAGCTTAGTGCTGTGGGGTGTGAGATACTTCCACACCCTCCTGACCCATGTTTGTTCTGGAGGTGGATTTGGTTTTTGTGTATTTTCCAGTAAGCCACAAAGTTTAGTGAAATTTTTGTCAGTATTGGCAATTCAAATAAAAAGCTACTAAAAATTGCACTTATTTTTTTCACCAAGACAAAACCGTACCATGCTGCACTAAGAAAAAATAGTTTGGTTGGCAAAAAGAATATATCAGCCTATGTAAGAAGCCAGGTCTCTCTCCCTTGCCCTGCAGGAGTAACCATGGGCTACCTGCTTATAGTCATCAGGCTTATGAAGATCCATACAGGGAAAAAAATCATAGAATCCTAGAATGGCTTGGGTTGGAAGGGACTTTAAAGACAATTCAGTTCCAATCACCCTGCCCCAGGCAGGGACATCTTCCACTAGACCAGGTTGCTCAAAGTTCTGTCCAGCCTGGCCTTCAATACTGCCAGGGATGGGGCAGCCATAGGTTCTCAGGGCAGCCTGTGCCAGTGCCTCACCACCCTCACAGGGAAGAATTTCTTCCTGATGCCTAATCTAAAAAAAAAAACCAGTATCAATCCAAAGAGAAGAATTTGATCTGATTGTTTAGAAAAGGAACTTCAAGGACAATTGGAGAGTCTGTCAGACTACTGTGAGAAGAATACACTTTTTTTTGACAATGCAGAAGTAGAAGGCAACAACACTATTAACAATTGCATCAGTATCCAGACACATCACAAATGTTCCCGATAGTCAGTGCACAAAGCATATCAGCCTGAGAGAAAATTGAATTTGTTTAGGAAACTCTTATGCAGCTATGACTTTGACCGTAAAAAGTATTCCAAAGCACTGTCTTCATCTCCAGCATTGTTTCCAGCTGTGTTTAAGAAAATCTGGAGTCCTTCATCTGCAGCTGTATTTCTCTCCGATTTTGCTTTCTTTTGAAAGCAGTACAGTGATATATTCAAAGATAAAGCAGCTTCATTCCAAGGGTTTTTCACTTCTTCCCCATTCTGATGGTCACTGGTCACAGACACATAGAAAGAAACTGAGATTGAAACTAGTAAGGCAAATTAATATACACAAGGACACATAGGTTTGCCCTTAAAAGCAGAGCATATGAATGTCAAGGAACTGATGGACTCTCATCCTCTCTGCTCATAGGAATGAGGTATTTGGTCTAGTGTTGCTTTCTATAGCATTAATATTCAGAATATAAGAATATCTGTACAACAAAACAAGAACACCCCCCACCCCCACCCCCAACACACATACACACACCCCCCAAAGGCTCCATTGAACGAGCAGGATGAGAGAATAAACATATATTATCACATGTTAATGCTGGTTTAGAAAAAATTTTGAGGACAGTAGAGGGGAAATGCAGCAGTTATTTAATGATCTCTGTCATCCCCTCTGGTGCACTCACATACATCAACATTCATCAACACTAACAGCACTTAGGGAAGACGGGGGAAGGGGATAAGAAAAAAAGGAGGGGCTGCATGGAAAACTTAGATAAAAATAAATATTCATTGTGAATCCAGATTACAATGCCTGTTTTTTCCAAGATATGTCAAAATCTTGGAGATATAGAGAGGTGATAAATTCACCCTCTATACATCATAAGTGATAGCAGGGGTTGTAGTGACAGACTGCAGCTTCATTTATAGGTACCTCCAAAGACCTGAATTAAGCTGCTTATTTTCCTAGGACATAACATGACCAGTTTTACAGAGATCAATGTCTTCTCTACAGATGCCTGTGCACCAGTTAATAATCAATCAGCTAAGCTTCAACAACTGCCAGAGAAGCAACCAAGGGCATGCATCCCTAATACTGAATTTAAACAAAGATAACAGCTCCTGTTTCCCCAGCAGAGAGCTTCTGTAGCATTACTGTAGGAACTCCCATTCAGTGCTGCTGCCACAAATGACAGGGAAAGGGAGAAACAAGATCTCACTTGGTGTGTGCACACTGTTGTGTCTAAACAGCACAAGGTTTTTTCCTGCTGTGTATCCCCCTTTCTCCTGTGAAATATCCTCACAGTACCTGAAATAAGCACAGAACTGCTCTCAGTGCACAGGATGCCTTCACATCTTTGGTAACATTTAACATTCAACTTCCTTATATGCTGGAATATGACAACATCCTCCTATGTGCCCAGGCTACACAGTTACTGCTGAGGTTCTCTCATACATACCCATAGCTAAAGAAAGACAATATTTTTAGTGAAAGTCTGAAAGAAAGGGGAAATACCCCACTATGTCATGCAGAGGTCTTCCTGTCTCTCGAGCTGATTTTACATGCTGATAGCTGAGAGTGGAGGAAGAAAGAGGGTAAGAGAAATCCCGAAGAATTCAGCTGGGTTAAATTAATTCTTTCAGAGATGCTGAAAACCTTGGTTATTCTATGAAGTAACTTTTTACAAATGCTGTGAAGTCCAGAGCACAGCATCGAGGAGGGCTGCCACTCAGTTCTTTGCTCCCTCTTGCAGGACTTGGAAACAGCTGCTCTACTCATGGGCTTGACCTTGGCAGCTGCTATGCACTGATTACAGTGACTGGTAAACATGGGTCTTCCTAAGTCATTTTGGTTTCTCTGGCAGATGAAGATTTGAAATTTAGAGATGACCATCTGCATGCTGCAATGTGGGAAGATACATGCAGGGAGGACACCCTTTTTTGTTGTAATGCTCTTTAATCTGTTGTGAGAGTTACTTCAGATTGAGTTCAACAATCTGGTGTGCTTTTCTGTCCTTTCAAGTTAATGAAGTTTTCAGTTATCTTACTCATCAGCATGCAAATCTAACTCCAACGTGACTTAAAAAAATGAAGAAAAGCAGACAATAAAGAGGATGCTGGGCTCCCTGCCTACAGCAGTTTCAAGCTCAGTCATTTACTCTCTTTGAGTCCTGCCTTTGCAAAGTGTATGTCTGGATGCAGTGCACGGGAGAGATGTTGAATGCCCATCTGACCTTTTTGCTGAGTCAATGAGCAGAAATCTGCTATCAGAGATGTTCTCTGAGTGAGGTATTTGTGAGAGCTGGGCCAAACTCCCAAAGTTCGTGTTACAAGGGATTCTGAACAGTTTTTATGCACTAATTGCCTGGGTAGAATTCAAATAAATGATGAAATATATCTATGTTTTTTAATTCAATTAGAAATTTATATCCACAGCCTTCAATTTCCCATCAAGAACCTACAATACATTTCAAAGTCATATATTTAAATGCATTGTTCAATAAAGTATACACAAGAAACAAATAAAAAATATATCCTTATGATATATTGATACTTATGGGTCCCTTCAAACTTGACATATTCTATGATTCTATGATATATGTAGGTGGCACTTATAAATATCACAGCACACAAAAAAAACAACTCTCTGCATATTTCTCCATGAACAAATCTGATAATCGGAGATTTCTCACATGTACCAGAAAAACACAGCACAGAAAAATCAAAGCAAATAGAAACAAATGGATACAGACTGCATGTTATCTTCCCAAACTAAGCAAATGGCTTTGCATTCAATCTTCTAAGCAAGGAGAATCTCTTTTGTCAGCAGGGTTGCAGAAAATAATACTACAGAATGGGATGATTTTATGTCCCAAATAAGAAAAGATCAGAAGAACCTGTGAAAAGGGGAAAAAAGCAACTGAAAATGATCCAAACATTTGTAATGTAGTAATTTCTATCCCTCCTTCGTAACATCTCAGATTGCAACAGTATTTGAGGAGGTTCATTGATGCAAAACAGTATTCCCTGCATTAAGCAGGAATTCTAATAAACAAATAAAACAAGCATAAAAACATACTGGAGACAAGAATAATATAACAGAGAGAGATAAAAAATAGCTAGAGACAAAAGAGGTGACAGATATGACTAGATTACAAATAAAACTAAATATTTTGGGGTCTAGTGGCCTTTTTCTTACTAACTATAAGAAAAGGGTGTTATAGGATAAAGAAAGGGGACAGTTCTGATTTAGGATTCATTTTTCCTAAATTCTAAACTACAGGAAAATAGTCTATAAAAACTGGTATGAGATTATCAAGCAATTCTTCACATTTCATTCCTTTCATTAATTTTTCTCTGCAATTTATACAAGACTTTTAGATAGCTAATGACATTTTGGCTGATTGCATAAAAAGTCAGCCATAAAAAAGCTACTGTGTTTCATATGCTGTATAATCTTTCAGTGAGTTTAACATTTTTATGATGTATATTGTACAGATATGTTTACAAGTTAGACCTCATTTATAAAATGGATTAAACAAGTGTAGTCCTAGCATTCAAGGCATGCTATCAGTAAAAATTTTAAAGAGAAGATAATATTTACTGTGAACTATTTCTTCCCCTTTGAAGTGGAAAGCAAAGTATTCCACAGCTAAATGAGAAATTGCTCATTTTTAGAACATAAATCAGTGTATTAACTGAACTGAATTAATTGACACTTGGTATTGTAGGGGGTAGAGTGTTTATAATTTTTCAGGAATACCTAAATCTGAATGCCTTATTCATAAATCAAATCATAATTAAATATTTAGTGTACAGTCATGGTTTCATCAAATTCAGTGTATTTTTTTTTGTTTCACTTATATATTCTAGCTCTCTGTCTTTGTGCCCGTAACTTGTCATTTGATTAATTTACAAAAACCTTGGGGACAGAATTTGCAAGAAATAAGGTGAGAGTACAAAGAATTACATTCTTCAGGTTTGTATTTTCAGTTTTCTTTGTTTTGGAAATGATTTTGATGTTAATTCAATGAAAATGAAGCCAGTTTCATTGGTAATTGCAATTGGTAATTGGTAATTGCAATTCTCAAGAGAAATATGGGGATTTTTGTTGCCAGACCCATTAATCTGGAAGTGTCTTTTCTATTTTTAGTGATCTACTTTTGCTTGTAGCACAATGCTATCAGGAACTGAAGAAGTTATTTGGATATGTTTGAAAACATGACTTTCTACAGAAAGTTTTATCTGCTCATTTATTATTTGCCTTGAAGTTCTCATCAAATGTAGATGACAGGATGTTTTTCCAGATACCTGCCCTAAATCCTTTGAAGAGGCTTATTTGTGCCATTATTAGGTTTATTTATGCCATTATTATAGTATAAATGATTGTATTGATATTAATATGGTTTTACCATTTGCATCTTTTCCACCTCTTATGACAGGAATTTAAATGAATGAGACTGTCACTTTTTCTCAGTTTCAAGAATTACAAGAAGGTTATTTTCAACAACCTGCACAATGGAAATATCACTGCACTAGAAAGGTATTTAGAAATCTGCTTTGTGAGCTTGCATTTGGTGAGAATGGCAATGAAGTACTTGAAAGATGGTGAAAAATAAAAGCAGCTGCTCAGCTCCACCTGAGTTATATTTCTACCTGAGGCCATAAGCAACTGCTAAAGGAACGCAGTCAGTGGTTCTCACACAAATCCCAAAATAAGCAGCCTGAGATTCTTCATTTGTCTGACCACCATGCAACCTTAGATCTGCTCCACTTGCTGCACCTTCCTCACTCCTTTGCACATTTGAGAAGAAAGAGTTGCTGTGGTAGCAGGGCCATGTAAAGGTATATCTGCTGTATTCATTCATGCTTTTCTTGTGCAGCCCAATAACCATAGTTTTAAGTCTTTTCACTTCACCTTCTATCACTAAAATCTACTGCAAAAGATTAGTGCTATGCTTTTCACTCCATTCATGTGAAATCCAGAAAAGGCAGACAGCTTTGCCTATTTCTAGCAACAGAGAATGCATAGGCAATGCACAGTCATCTATCTGATCACAGCACAGACTGCCACAGTTGTAATCACTGAGGCCAGGTTTTAGAAGAAATAATTATGGCTGAGATGATGTTTTCAAGTGTTCATCTACCTTTCAATGCAGTATGTTTTACAAAACTACACTAAGAGCTTGGCATTTAAGTATATGAGGTGTTTTAGCCAGCTTCCTTCAAGCAGAAATATCTTTCCTGGTATTAATTATGTTTTGCTTGTGCTTTGGTATATTAATACTATCTTGAGCTAAAGATACAATTTAGGGTTTGCTTTTGCATTTGTTAGTTTCAGACGTGTGCAGTGGTGTTCCATTTCCCATGACACAAGGTGCTTGAGGTAATAATTAATGTGGAAAAGGAACCCACCATTTTTTTGCATGACAGAGAAAAATGGATGATTAAAAATTTAGACAGGTTTCTGGTCTGCCCAATTGAGTGATTTTGCTCTGTGACATGTTAAAGCTTGAAAATATTATACAGCTTGGAGAAAGTTATCCACTCTGTAGTAATTGAAGTTCTATGCTTGCTTTATGTTTACACATTATTATCTAACTCCCCATTGAGGAGAAATAATTAGAACTTAGCTAACTATAAATAAGACAGATATATTATTTCTGGCAAATTCCTTAATGCAACCGATTACCCTTGGCAGAAAAGCTACAAAGGCATGAACCTCTTAAACCTGCGCAGTGATCTTTCCCATCTGTATAACTTTCATAATTAAAGACATTAGGAGTGAAGAGAATGAAAGCTTTAGGTTTAGTTCTCCAATATGAATGGCATTTATCATTAATTTTTACAGACAGGCTTATTTGCCTTCATTTCACCATTTTGGTCTTATTTCCTGTTAGTACAAGGAGACCCATAGGGGACATAACCTGACGGATGCATTCTGCTTTCAGCTACTCCAGCAGAATGTTTAATGACTCTAGTTGTACCAGTGTTCAACAAAAAGTAAAATTTTGCTCCCTGGGTGCAGGCAAATCTATAAGCCTTTAGTGAGACATATGCCTGTGGGAGAAGTAAGGGAAATAAAAGTTCTTTTTATATAACATAAGAGTATGAATGAATTCTGTCTGTTTTCAGAGCATACTGGACCAATACAGAGAAACTTGTTTGTATACAAGCTTGAGAGAGGTGAAGCTTCCAGGATTATCATCCCAACTGGGATATTTTGTCACAGCCCTTCTGAAAATTAATTGACTTTTGACAACTTGCTTGAGTTGCAGATCTACCCACTCATATAATTCATTCAACAGTTTTTAGCCTGGTTATACTCTTGTTGAAGTTTAAAATGTACATTCCAAACTAATTTTGTTTGTTCCCTTTATGTGTTTGCTCCTTACTCTGTCTTCTCACATCTGCTACATGTGTCTTGTAGCAGATGAAGGGAAGAGATACAGAAATGTTCTGCTACTGTGATCCATCACATCAGAAAATATTTGATGCCCTGACTCAAGGGAAGCAAAAAAGATTTGTCTTCATAACAGAATCTACTGTGTCTTGGCTGAGGTTCAGCTTACACAGATCACCTTGTTTTTATTAAAATCATAAATATAATTGTCTTATAAAATGCCAATATCTCTAGGATATCAGAACTTGAAACTAAAATTATGCAGATAACTTATTTAGATGTCTTTCTTTTTTATTCATATATAACCAACATTATAAAGATTTAAGTAGAAATCTTCATCTCAAAAGTGGGTTTGCTTTGGTAACTGCAGAGATAGGAATATGAGATTATATATTAGTTAATAAAATATCTATGAGGCATATACCCTTCTGGAAAGAGTAGTCATATGGTAGGGGTTCTGTATTCAAGCATCATCTAAGTAGGTTAGTAAAGAAGGGTCCTAGGGGAAGGCACTGCCTCCTGTGGTTTGAATCTGACAATGAACAGACTTTCCGTGTTAGTAAGAGCTGGCTTGAAGCAGACTGTTGCATGCCAGTTTTTCCTACCCTCCTGCAGATGCTCTCAGCTCCTGCTGTCGGTTACCACTGCCAACAGTGTACCTCCCACAGCCATGAAGGAGACAAGCACAGTCACTGTAAATGTTATGGGTTGCAAAATATGGCAGTTCTGATCCTTCTCGAAAACACGCAGCTAAGAACTGGCAAACTGATCTTCAGCCTACAGAAAATTTCACACAGGGAAGGAAACCTTTCCTCATTGGATGTGACCTCTCATTTACAGAAAGTTTTTAACCTAAATTACCTCATTCAATGCATAAAATGGGAGGAAAGTGAACATTTTTCTCTCCTCACTCAGATAGGTAACACCTGCCTCAGATAGGTAGTGGAGCGAGATAGTTTTCTGTAACAATATACAGAAAACTTCTCTGTATAGGTGTTCTCAGATCTCAAAGTCTTTGTTCTCAATTTTCTTTTTGTCAGATGTATTTCAGTAAATGAAATACAATTGATCTCAATTGGAAAGACAATAATAAATTTGAAAATAATAGTGAACAAACCCATTAAGTACAGAACTCTCATTTATATCATATTCCCTTTATATTTCTATAGGGTTTCAGATTGGATAACACACAAGTCAAACTGCAATAGTTTCCTCATGTCAAAGATTAAACTGGCTTCCTCCTCCTCACCAAGCTGTTTGTTACTTATCCTTGTATAGATCACGGAGCCCCTCATACCTTCAGCAGTTTCATAAATTCTACTGTAGCATTTTCATTCTCATTTAGCCTTGAAAACAGATAAAAAACAAACCTGAGACAAGGGGAGAGTACACAGTAGAAAGAAGTTCCTAAGCAGAGAGCAGAAAGATAAAAATAGAACAGGCACATAGCTGAAAACTGAAAGCCTATCTTCAGATTCTGTAGGTAAATCCAAAGGAAACTGCTGTGATCCTCTAAACATCTCCACTTGGATACGTGTCAGAGCTTTCTCACACAAGCCTTGTGCTCCTTTCTCAGTTCTGGTAAAATTGTTCCAAACCCTTTGAGATTATGTATCTCCCTCCTCCTGCAACTTCCTCTGTTCTGTTATCCAAGCCAAATGTGTGGCTGCAGCACGTCTATCCTGCCCTTCCTGCCTTTCCTATCCAAATAAGCTGCTCAGCAGAATAGAGAAGGACAAGGAAGCCAGACAACTTAACCAGGTTCAACCCTTAGTTTCCACCACAGCATCTGGCAGCTAGAGCTGCACCTCCTCCAAGAACCAAAGCGAGTTCCTTAACTCCTCCCTAGCGCTGCCCCATGCTCAAAGGGATAAAGTCCACCAACATCAACAGAAATCCTTCCTGAAGACTGCAGCTGCATCCTGGCTTCTCTGGTTTCAGTAACATGCTCCAAGGAACAACCTGCCTGTAAAAGTCTAGCACGTCCTCAATGTGTCCAGCTTTTTTCTTCATGTACTCTGATCTGGGATTAAATGCACTCCCTGTGTGAAGCATTGTTGATTTCCACATGTGAAATCCAGATGGGTTGGCTTGACCACCACTACACTGCCTCCTCCTTCCATGAACTGACCTACATAGAGTCAGTCCCTGTGGAACACCTACATGCACTGCAGAGCCACTTAATGCTGCAACAGTTTAGAAGTCCTTAACTGTGTAAACGGACATCCCAAGAATATGAAGATAATAATTTATGGTTCTAATTTTAATCAATTAACTTCTGGGTTCTGAGCCTTCAGGTTAGACTGTATTCACAATCACAGTGTTTTGAACAATACCATGAAAGCTTGATCCTTATTCAACTCATTTTTTTAATAAAAATAGCTTGTCTTTGAATCACCTAACATCAGTGTTCAGGGCTTCAACTAAACAGACATTCACTAGGATGTCTAGATGCTTTTGTTGTTTCCATTATAGGACTTGAAGTGTGATCCCAGGAACATAGAATCATAGAATAGTAAGGGTTGGAAAGGACCTTAAGATCATCTAGTTCCAACCCCCTTGCCATAAGCAGGGACACCTCACACTAAACCATGTCACCCAAGGCTCTGTCCAACCTGGCCTTGAACACTGACAGGGATGGAGCACTCACAACCTCCCTGGGCAACCCATTCCAGAATCTCACCACCCTAACAGGAAAGAATTTCTTCCTTATATCCAATCTAAACCTCTCCTGTTTAAGTTTGAACCCGTTACCCTGTCACTACAGTCCCTGATGAAGAGTCCCTCCCCAGCATCCCTATAGGCCCCCTTCAGATACTGGAAGGCTGCTAGGAGGTCTCCACACAGCCTTCTCTTCCCCAGGCTGAACAGCCCCAACTCTCTTAGCCTGTCTTCCTATGGGAGATGCTCCAGACTCCGGATCATCTTCGTGGCCCTCCTCTCTAGCCTGTTTCTCTACGAATAGAAAATAAAGCACTATGCTGTTAAATATTGCAACTGAAAGTTCAGGTGAGCTAACCACATAAGAAAAGAGGCTCACAGGTGCTCAGGTAATTTTATGTATAGTGGACATTAGTGTAATAATGTTTATTTTGTAATTATTAAATGAAGAAAACTTCCAGGTCATTCTTCTAGTTGTCTCCTAAAATCTATTTTTCCTTGTAAACAAGTCTAGCACAAATTCTTTTGAAAGGAAAATTCATAACCTTCAAAACTAAATGAAGAATAAAATATGGTAAAACCCATATACTCTCTAGGAGCAACAAGCCTTCTTAAAAATCAGTACTGTCTTGAGACAGGAATTTCTGCATATGAAACACATTCTAGAAGTAAGAAAACTGATGTGATAAAACAGTCCAGTTAATGTCCAATGGGAGAGAATGAAATGCTGGAACTTCATCTAGAAAGCAACAATATTTCACACATAGTTTAATGTGCTTTAGAGCCAGGTGTCAGCATGTTGGATAAATTACAGCTTTGCTCCTCTGCTGCAGTAACCAAGCATAGGAAGCATTCTGGTTTTGCAGATAATAATTTGCACATGATATTAAGTTCCCTAGTAACACTCATTGTTATCACTGAGTACCCATATACATTGGTGTCCGGGGCCTCAGTTAAGCTGGCAATCTAGGACAAAGAATATTTAGGATACAGTATCAATACCAGGAAATAAAGAAGTCATTGTTGATGCATACATTTCCAAAGCTGAAAGGAGAAGACTTCAGTCTAAAGCTATAAATTATTCATAGCATATTCTGATATACTGGGGAATACGCCTGAATATTTATATGCCACACAACTTGTTAGGTCCCTATAAATTTGGGAAATCATGAGACTGTGGAAATTTTCCTTATTTTCATTGTAGAGATCTTATGAGACAAGCTGTACCACAGTGGATTTCACTGATACAAGACATGCAATCAGAACAGATGAATCTGTTGAATCAGCGCTCCTATTTTTTTAAGTGATTTTCCCCAGAACAACTGGATTTGCCAGTAATTTGAGAACTGAAATCACAGACACTCATAAAAGATTACCAGTCATATTCACTCCTTTGCTAATAAGTTTGGAAATTGTTTTCACAATGCATCCATATTCAATAACATAAATGTCTGATCTGTGATTCTCTTTTGATGTAAATCTTCTTTAGCTGTTTGTAACAAGACAAAATAAGGGCAAAGCATAACCATTTGGTGGCAGGTTCATCTATTGTGAATTAATAAAATTGGCTACTTACTGCCCTCATGTACAAAGACTACATCTTGATAAAACAAAATAATTATTTCTCTAACATCCATAAAAATTTTTAAAGACAAAACATATTACAGCACTGGCCAGGCAGAGAAAATTAAAACTGCAGTGTTCTTTTTCCTTTTGAAAAATCATTTGATTTAAGCAATTAGTGTTCCTGTCACACATGCTCTGGGCAGATGCCATATGTACACTTACACCTTCAGCTTTGATGTCCAAGACTAGAAAAACGTCCTCTGCCCCTTTCCTTGCATTTTCTATACCCTTCCTATAAATTTGGCAAAAGGTGATTGGCAACTTTTAATCTGCTGGATTCATACTACTACAATCTGACATAAGTATTCAGGATGCATCTAATATACAGATACATTGTGCTTTTGTGTTCTTTTTGAGGAGACAAATTGATCCTAAAACAGTTTTGACTCAGCTAGAAGAATGAAAATCAAAACAGACAGCATTTAGAGGGCGTTGTTCGCTCTGCGAGTTCTTCAGAAATCATGTCCTCCCAAGTATCAGTGTACAGGAGAGGCAGAAAAGCCTCATGGAATGAAATACTTGAGTGAGGATGTGGTGTCCATGTGGTATGGTGGTAAGGCTTTACATATACCATATATAAAAAGAACAGTTGTCTTGTTAAAGTGCAGCATAGAGCCTAAGTATGTGTGAACTCCACTTCTGACTCCACCACAAAATTCCTGTGTGATCTTGGACATCTGTTTTAAATTTTCTTTCTCATCTCCCCTCTAAAATAGACTCAATACTTCCTTTTCCCATCTTCTGTCCATCTATCTTGAATTCTAAACAATTAAGACATAGACTGACTTAGAATGCGTCATTCAAATATGTCCTGTTCTTGTCTGAGGTACCTAGGAATAAGAAAAAATTCTGCTATTAATATTTAAATAGTTATTACTAGTATGAAGAGTGCCCAGACTCTGCCTCCACTTAATCTTTGTACTTCAATTTCCTCACTGCAATATTATTACTTTTTTATTTTTCTTAGTGTGTAATGAAGCAAATATAAGGTTTGACAGTCCAGGGCCTCCTGGCACTTGGATTGTGCCAAATAGCTGGTAGCAGGCACCCCTTTATAGGTGATTTGGGTAGGATTAAATGGCATGAAGAATAAACCTGATGTTAATTGATGGTTGTTGCAAAGAGTTATTTTCAGGAGACTGTTCCTCACTAAGGCAAAGCAACAGAAGTGTAAGTTACAGTGAGTAAGTGTATGGATTAAGTTTATGGTTGAGACAATCAAAGCTACCCTAGGATAAAAAGGCACCTGATTTCTGTGAGTGTTATTGGAAAACAAGGGTTTAGAATTTCCAAGTTACCTTTAAAGAGCTCAGCCCCATGAAAGATATTTTCTCCTAATGAAAAGATTTTTCAGAGCCCCTTTTTTCAAACTCCTGAAAGGAGTTGCTGTTTTCTTCAGAACTGGCTGTGAGGCTGTGATTATGCTTTGGGAAACAGTTCAAGTCAGCAAGTTAAAACAACCACTCCTGCTGGGCTCCCATGGATATTCCTACCTGTGTTGTCTCTGTAACTTGCCAGTAATTGCACAACATCAGAATCTTCTTCATGTAGCTGTTTATTTGCTTTAGAAGTATCTATTCACTCTTTTAAGGTGGGGGTGGGAAACATCCCCCCCCTCAAAAAAAAACAAACCAAAACCAAAAACAAAACGAAAACCAAAACCAAAACCAATACCAACACATTATTTTTAATTATGTCTTAAAGTAAATACTGTTTATCACTGAGGCCATCCAGGTTCTGTTGGAATAAGAGCATAAGAAAGAGCTGTCACACACACACTCATCTGTTGAACTGCACTGCAGCCATGAATATGTGTTAAGTATGCTGATCATTTGCCCTCACACAACACCTTGCAGTCTTTATTCATTGTTACAGCTATTCACTGATACAGGAAAGTAAAATCATCTCCAGTTAAACATGACAAACTGAGGCATAGAAATCTAAGGCCATTCTAAGTGTTTGTGTCTGATGATACAATGTCTTCAGCAGCAGCAGCAGCATAAAGTATTCCTGCCCTGAACCAGCCAGTGCTGTTTTTTCCTTCCCATTGCAGTCTGCTCATATCCTTATTTGTGCTGCCTGTTGTTAACTTGAGTGCTGAGATCATAACTAGACATTTCCTAGCAATATTTATCAGACATTCATGAAACATGTTACTAATTTGCAGCAATTTTACCACATATATTGATGTCTTTGAATGCAGACAACCAGAGCTATGAATATGTCAGATTCAAAATGTGTGAACTATCTAACTCAGCAGATCATCTGTATCTGACACTGATCACACATGTTGTATGAACGTCAAATACTTTGTGTGATCTTAGAGATATGACTCTCACATAGCTTTAAACAGTTTTAGACTAATGCTAAACTATCCTTTTGTCATTGTGGGAAATAAGTAGGATTTAGCTTTCTACTTTATGCTTTTTAGGGTGAAATGAATTGTGTCCTAAACTCCAGTGCCTGAACTAGTACAATCTTTGCTGGGAGTTAGGTTCACTGTTTCAGGTGGGCACACTCACTTGAATCTTATGCTGAATGTCTTCTCCAAGATCACACAACAGCAAATCAGTGGCAGAGCTGGAATAGAATTTCAATTTCCTGACTCTTGGCATAAAGCCTTTGCTGCTGGGTATTAATTCCCTGCATTTGAAACTCACAGAACAAATTTTAACTTTGCCCATGGATATGAAATAAAGTAAAAAATATTTTTAAAAAAGTTTTTAACACTGATTTCTCATTACTTCATACATAATTCCCACTGACATGAACAGTAATACGGCATTTCAGTCTAGCATACTGGGTATAACATTGCTAAAGGAGTGGAAGCACATAGTCCCTGTGAACCAGCCTCAGGTGGACTTAAATTACTCCTTGCTCTTTCAAAGCGACAGTTTCTGATCTCCAATTTCCATTGGTTACTAAGCTACTAAAAACAAGCATATTGTACACAGGTAAACAGATATTGTATACATCTGGGTCACTAGCCAGTCTGTAATGCAACCTGCTGTTACTGATAACGTACACTGTGTTCCTCTATATACGCATCTACTGGCTGTATCATTTCAGCCTTCTTTAGATGCTCTATATTCAGCTTCAGATATGCAGAATAGGATGTAGATGTTGCTCTGGTGAAAGAAATCAAACCTAAAATTCCGCAGGATTTCCTCACATAGAAAAGTTCTTGGAAAGCTTAGAGCTTTCAGCATTTCTTATGATTCCTATCCTTTCTTGGCATCTCTCTTTGCTTCAGGGCACAATGGTTAGGTATAAGGAAAGGAAGGTGGAACATTCATCAGGAGGGAGTTACAAATGACAAAAAACCTATTTGAGGACAAAGGAAGATGCCTAAAATAGACTAGTTTTTGACTTGCATTTTTATGCACGCAGACTAACCAACTTACATCCATGCCCGTTTCATGGTTATTAAGCAAAGATGGTAGGAGCAATCATTTCACCACCTACACCCCTAAACTGCAGGATACAGTCATCCACAGAGATCCTGTAACAGCTATAAAACAGTGAAAGCATAAAAAAATCAGTCCATATTCCAATCAGTTCACTACAGATCCAGTAACAGAGGAAATACATAGACTGACAGAGCAAAAAGCGCTAAGTAGTTTCTCCTTATGTAACAGTATCCTTCCTGCAAGTCTGTATAGTGATACAACCTTTTAATTGCTGCAAAAGCTGTAACGATACTCACAACTTGTTTACAAAATAGTGATCCCTCTTTAATCATCCTGTATTTCGCCTATGTCGTGCTGCATATTAAAATGATGTAGGCTGTTTAAAATAGATCTTGCTTATGTAACACAAGGCACATGTGAAATGAACATGAAATAGAAGCATTGACTCCACAGCAGTTCACGCAAAGGAATAGACATATGATTCTTCCATGGCTGCAAGCAACACTGTCTTTACTGAAAAGTTTTTTCCCAACTTGTTCTCAAAGTTCAGTATATTTAATCTTCAAAAAACTGTCTAATGCACTGCTCCAAAGGACTCATCACATACCTTACCTAGAATGCTGTCAGCAAATGGTTTCTTTCTGGAGAAGATCTTAACTACACAGCTCACTTGAACTGGCTCTTCATTTTAAGATCTAAAAAAATGCTTACTTTATGTAAATAACTGCATACCTTCATTACGTTCATGTTACTGAACTGTTACAGGACTGGACATAGTGAGTGCTTGCTGGAACCCCTTGCAAGGTGAAGTGTGACACCTCAGCAGGCATCAGGAATGAATCCTAGGAAGTGCTGGAGAGGTTATGAGTGTCACAGCCCCTGTGGATGTCAGTTTAGTAAGGAAACTACTAGACAGGCTCCTGAGTTAAAATGTAGGGTGAAAGGCAAAAAACTGTTCATAAGGAATCTGCATTGTAGGAGCCCCTGGAACACTCAAGTACCTCACATGAGGAAATACATTGAAGCAAAATCTCTACCCAGACATGAGAAAACCGTATGAAGAAGGGCATCTCCAATTCAATGAGGGAGTTTACACAGGTTGAATTTGGCATTACCTAAACAGGATGGGAAGCAGACTACCAGTGTCAGAAATCTTTTTAAACTTGGGTATTATAGAATGCTGGAGCAAAAGCACATCATTTAGGTTGTTCCGTCTTCAGGGTTGGGGACACTGCATCTTTCAAATATGGCATAGAAAATGTTCAGCAAAATTTTAACAGAAAATTACACAAGCTAGAATGCTAAGCTTTCAATGAAAATACTGATATAAAAAGCACAGGAGAAACTGTGCAGGAGAGAATTAGTGGAATACTATAAACTCAGTAAACTATAAAGGAAAACCAAGTAGAAGAAAGAACTCTGTGTTAAAGAAGACTCAGTTTCAGATGAAAGTGAAAAATTAACTAAGTCAAAAAAGTAAGACAGAATGCCCGTGATTGAAATTCCAAGGTCAAATGGCAAAAATACAGCACTAAGACTCTATTACTATTTATACAACCACAGTGGTGATAAACTGTAAATGCTGAAAGGCTACAAGAAAATGTAGAACACATTGATGATAGACATGATAGCAAGACTAAATATCTAGACATCACTGAAAACTGCTTCCTTGAGTAGCTCCTCACAATTTGCTGGAAGGAAAGCAATTCCTGGATTGATTCTGAGCACTGTACAGCACTGCCTGTAATGTCCCTGTAGGATCACAGGACCTAAACAGGAAACTACTCCATCAGGAAAGAACCATGGCCATGATACTTTTTGCATGGACATGCAAAAATGCTCATGCAATCAAGGAGTTCTTTGTCTATAATCAAGCCAGGTGAGGTTTCCCATCAAAGAGGAATTCCAAGAGCACCTGAACAGAAAGTAATTAGTTTATTGTCATATATATATATATATATAAATATTTCCATGTGAAGTTTTTTCTATGCATTTGGTATAATTTCAGATTATTTTATCAATGCATTAATAGAGAAGCCACAAGAAGAGAATCCAGACACACATCCTCCTCTCACAAACTTGAGATGTATCACATCAAAAGCATGGTTTCTAAAAAATGGTAGTTTTGTGTAAAAATAGCAATAAACTGCACTGTGGCACATTTGCCTACTAAAAATTGCAAAAAAGCTATCTGATGTCCACTGAATGCTTAACTGATTGCAAAATCAGTTCTTTCTGTTCAAGATGTGTTACCCTTTTGCACTAGTACTCACTGAAACGTCCTATTTTTTATAGAGTAGAATATACCTTTACACATACAGCATGCACAGACACAGACACACAAACACAAGTGCAGATTTTTTTTATTTCATAGTGTGATGCAACTAATTTAAACTTGCTCTTGGTAACACTCAAAAAGCTCATACGTTTTCAAATTAGGCTCTTGAGGTTTGATCATGTTCTCATTAGAGGTACTAACAAAACCCTCAGTGATTTTACCAAGAGCAAGGATTTGGTCCTTAGGAAGATGAGAAAATTTAATATTAAATGCTGCAATTTTCTTAAAAGATGTTATCACAATTTATTGATTTTCAAAACAAGCATCTTAGTAGTTGGATCATTTGTTATGATAAGAAGTTCTGCTGATGCCTTAGGCTTATTTGAGTTTCTTTTTATTTTCTTGTCTGGTAGAAATATAGATGTTCAAAGAATGGGGCAGTTTTAAAATAATTTTAATTCTTTTTATTTTACAGGTTTTTATAATATTGCAGTTTCTATGTGTAATTTCTACAAACACAATAATTTGCATACATTAAGAAGGTTATGTGTGTGCAGTATGCCATTACTTCTGTCTCTTGCATAGCTTTTCTATACGAAAAGAGATTCCAATTCAAAATTATGAAAAATGATGTCTATAAAAACTGTAGAGGAATTTAATTAATAATACTTGGCAATGTTCTTTTGAAACATTAATAATTTGGTCTTGTTCAGAACCTAATTCTGAGTATAAGTGAAGACACACTGGAGCCAGAAAATATGTCATAAATTTTAATTCACTTTAACTGACAAGGAAACTAAGAATTGGAAAGTGTAAGAGACTTGCTACACTTTTTCAAACTACTGAGTATTAAGCGGTTTTAAAATCCTGCCATTGCTAAGTCTCCTGATGCACAGCTATTCCATGTTCTGGACTGTATGTAAACCTATTTTGTGCATATTCACTTGTGAGAAAATAATGAAGTAAACTGCATTTATTTAAGGACCGATGACATCAAATAAAGAGCTGAAGGTAAATCAGAAATTTAGAAGGGAACAGCTATTATAACCAATGGCATACATATCCATTATAAACTTGAAAAAGAATTAGCAAAATGTATTTGTATGTAGTTCACATCTCTGTATTTTCTGTTTTTTGACTTCACCAGCAACATCACTGGGTTTAGTAGAGCTCAGTACTTTCATGGCGCTTTAATGCTGCACACCAAGATGAACAGCAGCCTAGAGTAGCTTCAGTTATAACTATAGCAATAATTAACTTATTCATTTTGCAAGCTCTATTCTTTTGGCCTCCTTTTAGAAACAAATGTGTCTATTGCCTTGAAGTCATCTTTTTTTAACCTGAGTGATGAGAATTATTCACAATTTTCCAAATTAAATCTCTCTAATGCCTTCTATAAAATGACATTGAAACTTTCTTTTGCTGTTCCACTGGAAATTTCTTGCCTGACATACATCTTGGGGTTTTATTCACTTTGTTTCCTGACTGTATCAGATTTACATCTCACATTAAGTCAAAAATTGCAGTTGGCTTCTTCCTCCTCCTGTCATTTTCATATAATAACTGTCTGGCTTCAATCATATATGTTTGTATTTAAATAGTTATAGGCTTCATACAAGAGCTATTAAATGAGATTCTCTAGCTTGTGTCAAATGGAGAAATCCATTTATGGCTTTTTCATGCCTCCAGGCTTAAAAAGCTAATTCTATAAACCAATATAATTTAGGGCATTAGTCAATCTCTAACAAAAATGATCAGGCGTTGACTTCCCTTAATCATATTATTCCATAATTAGCCCCTGCAATGCTCCTTTGCCCCTTTGCTAAAACATCTAGTTTAGCATTTTTGGTGTCACAATACTGGATTAACATTGATAACAGTAACATTTGCACTTGCTGGAGTGTCTTGCTCATGACACGGGATAGTTTGCATTTCTATGCTTCTGTAGAAACAAAGTAAACACTGAGGCAGATTATCAAATAGACTTGGACTTAGGAACTTAATCATTTAAAGTAATATCTTTGCTGTTATGTTAGTCTCATCCTTCACAAAACAAAGGACTATGAAATCTACTGTATTTTTCATATTGATGTGATATAGGTTTAGTCTCTTTCCAGCTTTTATTTAGTCTGGAGCCATTATGCTATCAGCTATATGTACTTATGATCATTTTTCAGATGTGCTCTCTTGTATTTCCTTACATGATCCTGTTTCTCAGTGGTTCGCCTCTAATTCTTTTCTCTGGCTTTCACAGTTGAACTCTTCTCTCACCTCTCATGGTTCTATTTGCTTGAAATAACAGGTCCACTTCTTAGATCTGGTTTTGTACTTCTGTCACAGAGCAGGATCTTCCCACTAATTACATTCACTGTTCTGCAACTTTAGTCTTTGTTTTGTTTTGAATTGCCTAGCTTTTAGTTACTTAACAAAACCCTTTTAACTTTAAATCCATAATCATCTTCTGGTATTCACTTTTCAAAAGAACCTCTATGCTGTTGAACATCCGACAGGACTGTATATGAAGCCTTCAAGAGTTGACATTTCAGAAACCTTGGCAACATATCTCACACTTCCCCTGCTCACCTTCAAAAGAAACCCCCAAGACTTGCTGTCCTATGCAATGGAAAAATTAGATCAATAAAACAACTGGATTTTGTCTTCATTAATTTAACATCTACTTCATATCTGATTTCTGAGCCTCAACACTGTAAGAAAGGGAGCAATAGAAGAACCCTAGTAAGCTCCTACATAATTAATTTATCGCCTTTTGGCTAGAACTGTACCAAAGGCACTTAACATTTTGATTTAATGTGCCTTTTTTTCCCTATTTTTTGTTACTTATTTCCTTAGCAGGCCAATTATCACCTTACCAATTATACCCTATGGCACATTGGGAACTGGGCCACTGAGCAATAGACATGTGCCTAGCTGGACTCATGCTTTTGCATTTCAAAATCAGAGAAAGACAAACTAGATAGCCACTCATCTCACTACCAAACTCAAATGTACCTTCTGCCTGGAACACACCAATAGCTATTCTAGATATCAGCTCTGGGGCTTTAAGGTATAAAAAGCAATCTTGTTTATGACAGAAATGGCTGTTTAAGTTTTACAGTTTCTCCTGCCAGCTTTCCCAACAGTGAGCAGTACCCCGCCTCTGTGTTATATGGGTAATATAAAACAGGAGAAACAGTTGTAGGTGAGGACTGGTCTGCAAATTGATCACACCATTTTACAGGCCCATTTCACTGTTTGACACTGCTCATCTCTAACAATAGCCAGCATATCCTCAAGAAAACCACACTCAAGCACCCTCCTTGTCAGATGGCAGCAGCTGCTGAGGGCATAGCAAATTCAAGGAGCTGAGTGTTTCCAATTTCAGGTGGAAGACAGTGAAATTTCTAAATGTCTCCTGTAATCAAATATTCCAAAGGCAGCAAGAACAGAAGAAAACCTTTAGCTCTGGAATATCAAAGACAATTTGATGGAAAAGTACCTGACTCCTCTCTAAATTGCTGCTCTTAACAAAGGAATGTGGAACACCATTTTCTAGTTCTCTATAGCTAGATGACCTCCTTATTACTTCTTATGCATTGCTCCATTAGACAGCTTTGCTTTTTCCGATTCTAACCCTCAGCAAATAATTCTGCAGACTCTGCTAATTGTTGCAAAAAACATTTACAGTGCTGAGGATTATTTCTGGATCATTGCAATTACCTGTCACTATGAGTAAAGCCATTACCTGGAAATACTCTTCATGGAACAAAGCAGTTCTCTGTCAACAGTATGGTCTTGTATGAGGAAAGAAATTCAGTGAATTTGCTGAGAATATCCTTAAAGCTATTGTTCTAAAACTTGTATGAAGAAGTTCTGTAGGAAAAACAGCATCACTCCACTGTTATGTGCCTTCAAAATCATCAGATGCTACAGGGTATGTGCAGTACGGATCACTTTGTGAGTACCAAACAATTATGGGAAATGTTGCTGACACATCCCCCACTAAGATTTAATAGGGCAGATTTGTCTATAAATAATGTGCTAAAGTTTGTCACAAAAATTATAATTATTTCCATTGGCAATCACTCTCTCTTCTTTCCTTTACCCTTTTTCTCCTCTTTATGTAATATATAAAAATAGATATACACCCAGAGATGACATCCTGCTATACATGGAATACACATGTCACCAGTCTTTGAAGATAAATGCATGAAGTGCTAGCTAGATGTAGCAGAATAATGAAATGTGCACTGCTCAAAGTTTCTTTCTAATGCAGAAAATAAAAAATAAAAGGATGCATGTGGAAATCACTTGAGATAGATAAGACAGATAGATTAGATGTTACTGACAGGATAGGCAGCCAAAATCATACTGTTCAGATTTGGTGTGCTACTTTTCTAAAACATAGAGAAATAAACAGGGAGACACAGAAGTGGCACGAGAAAGCCTGTCACAGTGATGTCTGTACAGCTCTGTGCCTCCTGGGACCATTTGTAGGCTGGAACTCAAAACTGGACTTAGAAGAGGAAGTTACATCTGCTATGACAGAGAGATCAGCTAAGTAATCAGTAACATTTTTCTCATTATAGCATTATAACATGATTCTGAAATATATTTATTACCTACAATATTATACAGTTACAGGGGAAGAACAAAGTGATGAATGTGACTGCTCAAAGAAGTAGTGCATTTGGTATACACGGGCAGAATCAGGTCCGTCCTCAGGTTATATGAAATATTTACAGAACAGAAGTCTCTGAAATTCATTTTGAAGTTGCAATAAAGGATGCCAGTTCTACAGGGAACTTCATGAAGAAAAAAGAGATAACTCTCAGAACACAAGAATGGTTATACTTTTGAGACAAATTTTTTAGAATAAAATTCCTGAATTGTATGACTTCATTTTGAAAACATTTTTAACATTTACACATTTCTAACGACTGTTACATAAGACTGACCCAACAGAGAATATTTTATAAATTTAATTTCTTATCTTGCAAAATAATAGAAAACAAAATTAAAAATAAGATGTAGAAAAAAACCCAAACCCTTGAACTGGACATATTAATTCCTCTTTCTCATCTCCCTGCCACCCCTGCATCACCACACTCTAAAATCCTGATGGGATTTTCATTAACAGCTCAAAACAACATTTTACTCTGTAGAAGAATGTTTACTAAATGCACTGAATCAGTGAAATGCATTTCATCAGGGCAACAGTAAAAAGAAAAAAGTTTCATGATAATGGCACTCAGTGTTATGCAGCAGATCATCACAGACCATATGTACTTTCACATCCCACACAAACTCTTTAATTTTACTGATAGACTGTAACTAGACAGAACTCAAATCTCATTCTTTTCTTCAAACTGTATTTTGTCAGGTTTTGTATTTAACTCATTATGGTCTTTCTAATTGTTTCTAGGTTTTGACAAATCTTACCCAATGTTTGAAACAAACTTTGCAGCAGCCTTTCTTTTAGAAGCTAAACCTCCTAAACCTGGTCCTACAGTTGAAATTATTCAATGCATTTCCTGCTCTCTTTTTACAGCATGGTTACTCATACTTTATTTTTATCATCTATTATTTACAAAGCGCCATGTGTTCTTGATTCTTCACAAAGCAGCAAATGTTCCAGGTCCCTGCCCAGAAAATCTTACAAGTTAAGATGAAAAGGATGTAAACTTTTCTGCTTTGAAACCTTCTTGAATGTTACAAAACAGAACAACCAGTAGAAATGTTAACAGACCATCCCAGTTCACTGCTGGTCAAATAAGCCCAAGACAACGCTGAGGCTTCACTGTAAAGCTCTAATCCATTTCCTTTCCATGGTTTCCCTTCTATTATTTCAGCACAGTGGTGGAGATGATGTTTGCATCACAATTTGGTACACATCTGTAATGTGCGTTTAGATGCTGATCTGTCCTTACAGCTCTTCAGTGAAATCTGAGTAAAAACATTGAAAAGTGACTATGACACAAAGCTGTACTGCAGAGCATGATGTCTAATTTCTTCTGCTCTCTTAAGGTGAAATTCACCAGCATACACTGGATGTCTGGTTTAAAGGAATAGGTCTGTAAGTATAGATCTACAAATGCAACTTATCCAGTCCATGTCTGAGTGCCAGAGATGCCATGAAATTCCAGGCAATGACCTATTTTGCTATTCTGATACTCCAATGAAATGCCTTGAAAAGTAACTAAAACGCAGAACTGAACCTTGATTTTTCATCATTTTTTTTTACATTGCTTGATGAACAGTTCATCCTGGGACAACAGAAGTTAAAACCATTACCAGCTTTGTAAATTATCTTGTCCTTTGTGTAAGCACTTCTTGTTTTCAATAAGCTTGAATTATTTCTGATTGTTGAGAAAACACTATGTGCTTGAAGTTCCAAACATTCAAACAAACAAGTGATTCTGGATAAATCCTGTTTCAGCATGGTAAGCACACCAACTGCTTTTTATCAGACCAACTAGAACAGCTATAAAAAGTAGAGGGGCTTTAAGGTATGTAAACCTTTCTTTAGGTCTGAAATAGCAGTTAATTTTAAAGCTGAATGCAAGTTATAAACAAGTTACTTTGGCACATACAAGGCCTTCTGCGAGAGGTACCATGCAAGAGTTACTAGCCAAGGGAAAGTTCCTAATCTCTCTCTAGAAACCATTTCCAGATAATCATGCAACTGTGTCCTTTCTTTCCAAAGAAAGAACTAAAACAACTGGTCATGATCCCCATGATGTCTTCACATCAGCTGTTAAGTTGCACATTACTACATGAGGCCACATCACTGAATTACATAACCACATTTTTGCATTTTCTTCATTATTCTCCAACAAACAGTAAATGTATTTCAGTGTCAGCGTTGCTTTGTGACTGCAGCAGCACCTTGTAGCAGAGTCACTTGAGGATGTGATTTTTTTGCAGCATGTTAGTACAATGAATGATGCTGAAATATGGATTAAAAAAAAAGCCCCAAACCAAACAAAACAAGAAAGAGTAGCTCAACTGTGTGAAGAAATTAACTTTGTGACAGTGATTTTGCTACAAAGGAAGTCCAAGGACACACAGCAACATTAGAGAAAAAATCCTGTTCTGGAACTAAAGAAAATAAAGGTTATAGTCTCTTCTCAGTTCTATTCTTGCCTTTGCAGTTAAGATTTAAAATGGTGAGGGAAACACAAGGTGGTGAAGGAATAAATGAAACTGACTTAACTTGAAGCTAAATTCAGCTCTTTTAACCCCGTTAGGTTCCTGACTGAACCAAGAAAAATAACTTTGGTTTGAGGCAAGGTGCATTTCTTCTGCCAGTCCTTAGGCTTTGTATCTGCAGGCATAACAAAGGACAAAAACAAAGGAAAAAAAAAAAGGCCTGAGGGGGTAACAAACCAGATTCAACATAACTTCTGTGTTTAAAGTAACCAGGAAACAGCTAATCGTCTTTCATTTCTAGTGACAGCTCAGTTCCTACATGATGACCAAGTGAGAATTGCTTGTAGTTACTGACTGCAGGAAGTGATTACTCACTTCCCTAGACTAAAAAACCTTTGACTTCAGCCATACCTAAGATGTTTAGGTATTTCTGGGCTAATATAAACACTCTTGTGACTCTGGAAATTGAAAATGGTATTTTGAGAAAGCTGGTTTACTTAAATGACAAATGATCTTGCATTTCACAGAGAAGACTTCAACGCTGGAGTTGTCAGTACTTCAAAGTTTCCTAAGTCATTTAACTTTCCTCTGAGATTCAGTACATTCCACTGCCAAATGAAGATGATAACTCACATCATCACGACATTTCAAGTCCAAATTCATTAAAACTTATAAATTATTTTGCAGTGCTTAGCAGAAAAATATTACAGAAATTGAAAGCATTTTTACTATACTAGTGAGCTGAAGAGTGAGATATTTACACAACTGCAGGCCACTCTTTGGAGGGATTACAGGTGGTTTAAAATTGCAAAGTAAAAAAAAAAAAAATCAATTCTGAATAGATATTATTTTATTTGCTGCAACTGAAATATATATATATATAAAAGCATACTGAATGAACAGCTCCCAAACCCCTTGGCTGAGCTGGCCTTAGCTCTTCATATTTACATCTGAAATTATATAGCCATACTGGAAAGGAGTAACTCATATGTTGCCTTTTGTCCTAAGAAAGTGCCGTGAAAATTAACATGTGGTTATACATAGGAATCATGACTAGAGCTTCATAGCTTGACAGCTCACAATAATTGCTCAACAGATTAGAGTAGAAATAAAGAATAAGCAGGGGAGGCAGCAGGAGTGCTGATTCCATGGGAAGAAGCTAGAATTAAGGTGGGCAGAACATAATTGTTTAAATTGGAATTTAGACAAGACAGCAGAAGTAATATGCCAGTAATGTAAGAAAACTGAGATGAAGGTACAGTAGATATTTTGATCGCTATTACTGCACAGTTCTTGCAGGGTGATAGCACAATCTGTTACCATGAAAAGAATTGTGAAGTTTTAATTGAACATATGAAAATCTCTTTATCCATCACGGGAGTGATAGATTCAGTATTACACAGTCTAAGTGCATTTTCTGAACTCTTAATGGAAACACCACTCAGTTTTTGAACCAAAGTTTGCACAAACAGTGCTTAATCAGCAATTTGCTTGCTTTGATTTATGAAGAGGTACCCAGACTGGAACATCAGAATCCCAAATCAGCTGTTGGAAGGATTTACAGCACACTAGAGACACCCTGTGTGTAACAATGAGCACATGCACACAAAGCAAGGTTTCCTTAGCAAACAGAAACAACAGATGAGTAATGATGCAGATTCAGTTGGAAATCACTCCATACCTCAGAGAAGGACAAGAGTTTTGAGAGCTTGCAAGGTAAAGAGAGAAAGACAGCACCCAAACTTTTCTCCAAAGTGTCTCCATCTATGCGTTTGGTTACAGGACAAAACAGAATGACATGCAGTAGTCCAAATAAAATGAGTAAAGGGAAATGCATTAAAAAATAAGCTGCTGTACCTTCCTTGGATCTATCAAGTAGGTTTTTTGCCAAAGTACAAATTCTTTAGATGCCCTCCAGCTTCCAGACATCAGCAATGATTTTGCCCTTCATCAGCCAGACACTTCCCAAGTTAATTATTTTGCCATGAACTTCCTTAACCAAACCTCCCAGCACACACTGCACCTTTCTCCTTGTCTCATAAATCAGGGACCTCATATGTTACCTATACTCTCCCTCATACCTAAGCAAATGCATATGTCTACTACACATGACATCTTAATCACTGGCACTTTCTGGAGAAAAGTTTCAGCATCTGCTGTATCTTAATTATAGCATCTCGAGGGACACCAGCTGACTTTCCATTAGTTAGCAAAGCCTTTCCTATTAGGAATTCTTTAGAGGCCAAATCATTCATCTTAATATTGCCACAACACAGCAGGTGAAATATTCCAATGTAGCAAAGCAACAAAGATCTATTTGCTTTCCAAGCCCTTTATGTAACATTTACTTACTAAGCCTACAATAGAGGAGGTAAATACCCCTCTACAAAAACATGAATTCCACCTTGAAAGTGGTGGAGTCATTCAGTAAAGATCAGGCCTTTGTCAGGTGTAAATTATCACAACTCTGTTGTCATGAAGCTATGAGAATTTACCCCCTGCTGAGGATCCGCTCCATGATTTTGCAGCTTTTATTGCTGTGTATGTATTGCAGTAGTGAAAGGTTGTCTATCATGATGAAAGTAATCATAACACAATGACTTGTTTGCATTTATAACTCTGGTTTTATATGTGACTGTTACTCATAGCTTTTTTTTTTTTTCTAAATGCATCTGCTCTTGCTATTTTCTGACTCTGATATCCCCCATTAAGATGAATCGTCAGTAACAGCCTTTATCCCTCTCTACTGGTGCTGGAACACGTGCAGCTCATTACATGCAGACACCTCTGCCCCAGTTTACAACTGAGAAAACAGAAGTAGGGAGACTGTGTTAGTGACAGTTTTAAAGAGAAACAGTGCTAGGACAAGATTAGATTATGTAAGTTCCTGCTCTAAGCCCTGTGTTCACCTGACTAGATAACATTCCCTGACAAAGTGAGGAAGTGTTTCTTTTTGAAAATGATGCAAAGACATTATCACCAAGAATCAAGAACTCACAAAAAGTGAATATTGAAAACCTGTAATGTAACAACAGCTAAGAATAAGACTCTTTGAAGTGTTCTCCTTTAAAGCCTTATTTTTATGCTTTACTCGGTTGCACAACTCCACAGAATCACTTTTATATAGTTGTTTGTAATGAGAAGGGTCATTTTTGGGAATGAGATTTGCAAAAACACCAAGGGATCTCTGAATGCAAATTGCATGTCTTTCTGTGAGAAACTCATGTTTGCTTTGAAAATCACCTCTTCTGAATCCAGTGTGGGTTTTATTCTGTTTTGCCAGCAGGAACAGAATAAGTTAAACTGTTCCAAAGCCAAAGGAAAAAATAGTTTTCCTGCCCCCCTATTAGAGTCTTACCATATGGAGATAAAAGAAACCCTAAAATAAAATTGGTTTACCTGAAGCTGACAAACTAGAAGCCAGCTTTCAGAATCAGTTTATCAAAAGAGAGACTTCAGAGCTCAGTCATGCACGTTAACCACTTGTTTCACAGGTATGAAAAGAGGCATTTCTAATACAGGCATAAGGCATAATTGATTACACTTGTCCTATCTCAGCCTGTTAAACTGATGGCTGCTGCTGATATTATAGATCACAAGATATGTGTTCTTTAAAGAACTTTAAAATCTACAGTGACCTTTTCATTCTATGTCAAAGAACTGAATCACTTTTGTTTACTATCAATACATCCCAAAACTTTAAGATAGCAATATTTCTACCAATAGAAAAAAGATAAAATACATTTTTCCCCTCTGTACAGTCAAAATGAATATCACTGTAATAAATATGCTTTGAACTATTAAATCATGGTCCTGAAACACAGGGTATTTATGAATGACAGGGAAGCCAAAAGGAAAGATTCAGCAGAATTTGTTTGTGGCTGACTAGTCTTAAACACCCAGTTTTATGGTTAAAAAGTCTCACTATTTAAATATTACTTCCTTGCTGTTAATGTTCAATGAGAGTAGGAGAAAAGATGAACTGAAGCTGGTACATTAATATAACTTGTGACCCTGAAGCTTTTCCCTCAGCAGGTCTCCACTGCAGCTCCCCCCATCAGCCTGTGCTGGAATGAAATGGGGATCCATTCTCTCATCAGCTAGGTAATGTACACCCCTCTCTGCATGGTTGCCTTTCTTGCTGTGAAATACTGTAAAATACAGAGATCATTGTGCTGGCTCTCCACATGACACTACATCAAGCATAAAGAATACCAAATGACTTAAGCAGTGACAGTGAATCACTCAGGGACTGGCCCAGTTGGGACTGAAAAATGTAAGAGCACTTCTCACATTCAAGCATCCAATCAAGGACATAAGGATGAGCTGGTGGGACAGACACATGTCCAGGATCACACAAAGTCAGGTGCTTCCTTTTCAGCAGCACACGGTTTTTGTACATCAGCACCCAATTCCTGATCTGTATGACAGGAACACAGATGTATCAGACAAAAAATAAAATAAAAAAAAATAATACAATGGTCCTTAATTAAAAAAATATTCTTACATGTTGAAACTGAGCATGCATCATGAAAAATCAACATCTGAAACACAAACTTCCTGCTCAGCAGAAAAAAAGTAATGACCTTAAGTACCAGTGCAGCATAGGAAGGCCAAAAGCTGTACTGAAAAATGGGCACTAAGGGAAGCACATGTACCATCTGGTATGGGATGTATGTGGAAAATTAGCCCTGGCTTCCCAGAAGAGCCCTCCTAGAGGGACATCAATTGCCTAGAGGAAAGGAACTGAGGTTTAGGTTGGCCACATGTAGGGTTTCAATGCTGCCACACTCACACAACAAAAAGCACTGTGTGTAACTGTGTCTGTGCAAGGTACATAGATAAGGGGAAGAAAAAAAGCTTCCTTTAATCTCCCACACTGAGGAGCATGAAAGCAGGATTCAAGCATGCACACATGTGAAGAAAACATATATTTATGTAATTCCAGCCTTTTCCTTTATTTAGTAGGAAGTTGTATAGTATGAGGGAATAACACTGTACCCTCGGAATCAGTAAGAGCAGGTACTACCCTAACATTTGTCAGTGTCCTACTAGGTAGTCTTGAGCAAATCAGTTTAGAGATGACAAACCCAGTAATCATAATGTTCAATTTTTCTTCCTATAACACAAGTATGGGTCTACACGAAATCATTTCCTACTTCAAGCAGAACAAATTTTTCAGAAAAAACCCAAGTAATCTTGATATTAAAACCTCCAGAGAGAGAATGGTCAATAATCCTTTTTAAACAATTCCAACGGTTTATTACCTTTGTTACAAAAGAGTGCACCTAGAGTCTATGAGTGCCTTCCAACTTTCCACCATTTTATTTTTAACTAACTGCTATGTTGAAAAGTTTTCCAGTATCATACTCTGTTGCCCGTATAGATATAGGCTGGGATAAATTATCTTTGCTTAAACTAAGTAGGTTCAAACCCTTGAATATATTGCTGCACAGTATGCCCAATACACTCATCATTCTTTGAGCCTTCACCAATTCTGTATTCCTTTTTGAAACATGAATCTGAATCTTCACATGGACTCAGATATTTAGGAACCTACCACAGGACTACTGACTTAGAGGTAGCACAATGATATGAGTCCTGTTTGAAATTTCTCATTGGGCCTTTGGCTAATGTGTAACAGTGAAATCCCACGTTCAACCAATTATCTGTCATGATCTCCCAAACACTTGCAAATGTAAGCTAAATTACTTGCTCACATACATGAAAACAAACAAACAAAACCACAAAAAACCCCACCTAAACATATATAGATGTGTGTACATGGGTTTACCTTCAGCTTTACTGAAGTGTATATGATTTATGGATCACTTCATAAGCTAATTTCATTTCCAAAGTTCCAAACTTTACTCCATCTACATAAATTTACCATTAATCATTTTTTAATATTTTCCAGTCATTAAAAGTAATGGGAAACAGAGCATGGCACAACATATTAGGAATCATTTAAGATAATGATTCCCATTTTGCATATTAAGACTACCAGATAAGCGGTTTTAATTCCTTTTAATATATTGCCCAGATGAATTTACATTATTCTTATTTCTTAATCAAAGGTTGTGTGGCACTATGAAAAATGCCCTAAGAAAGCCCATTACATCAGCACTACAACATTCATCAACTAAAACTCATATATCATGAGAAACCTATTGAATTAGTCTGACAAGATACATCTTCCATAAACCAATGAGAACTGCTACAAATTACATTATTTCTGATTATTACTTTACTAATAATGTCCCATATCAGTCTTCCATTATTTTGCTAGGGATTGGACCAGGCTGACGGCCTGTAATTACTCAGCTATGCCATTTAAAATTCTGGCACAGTATTTGCCTTTCCAGTTCTGTATCAATTAATAAAGATCAACATTAACAGCCCAGAGACATTCTTAAGCGGTTCCTTGAATACTCCCTGATGAACGTTATTGGAACTGCTGATCATAAAGTGTCGTAACTTGAACAGAAGCTGTTTAACAACCCCCACAGTTAGCGATAAAATGAAATTTCCCAATCCCTATCTCTAACTGTACAAAATGCAGATAACAGCACTTACTCCCAAAATGCATTAAGACCAGTAGTTTAAAAACAATTTATAAGATCTAGGTATTTGAGGTTTTTAACTCCTCTGTATTGCAGTATCTCTCCAGTGTTTGAGAATATTCGTACTTCAACAAATAAATCCTTCCTTCTTTTCTATTGAAGAAGTTCTGAGGTACAACTTATTCTTCTATCTTTTTCATGCTGACTACCTAGAATTTATACAGCAACATTACTTTTCACTGCCAGGAAATCCCTTATGTATCTCTGTGGAGTCACTCTAAATGAATGCTTCATTGAATCCAGTAATTTATCAAGGTTTGTCAAGTGCAACAAATAGTGAAACAGCTAATATGGTGAGAGAAATATGTGTCATCTATATTGTCAGCAATCACAAGTGGATAAAACCTAATTAAAGAACAAAAATTTTCACTTTGAGATCTGTAAAGCATTTTTGTACTCAAGAAACAATGATCAGAAGCAAATCCCTTGCAAATCTTGCTTTCATTTGTGGGCTAGCATGTTTTAGGTACTGGTACTATGTAAACATTTTTAGCAATATTAAACAACCTAAAGCAGATTTTCATTAACTCTATAAGCAAATATTCTATGTAAGCAATTTTTCCTAACTTTAAGGTAAATTAAGGGGTTTATATTGCACTCACTGATGTAATGGCAATGTAGTGCAGGCACAGCAAAGCTAGCTTTAAATCAAAGCTAGCTTGGATATTGGCACCCATCTGGCCACATACGCCACAGAGTTTGGTGTAGGTAAATGCCTGGATATTTATGCAGTTTCTAAAACATGCTTTGGAACCCCCAGGGAGCTATCTGCTGTTAAACTATTACTGGTATCTGAAAGAAAAACCCTAAATTTAAATTACCTAAGATGATCAGCTGTAATCAGAAGTCTAACAGACCTAACATCAGTGACAGGAAAACACAGGCTTAGACATATCTATGCAAGTTAGTTGTTTTCAGAATAACTACACGTGATCAAATTCACCCTCAGATATGCTGAGCACAGACTGAAGCAATCTCAAGCATTAAACAGAACTTGGAAAAAGGTACAAACTTGGTGCATAGCATTAAAAATAGGGGAAAGACAGGATGGAAAGCTTACTTCTAATTACAGCAGAAATACTATAACAAGCAAACAAACAATTTAAGTATCTAGAAGATGACAAGGGGATGAGTAACTAATAATGCAGACCATTTTCTCTGTTCAATGGGCTAGCAAGCATTATACACAGGCAAAAAAGACTAGACTGTAGTGACAGGACAAGGGATAACGGGTTAAAACTTAAACAGAGGAGTTTTAGATTGGATATAAGGAAGAAATTCTTTCCTGTTAGGGTGGTGAGGCACTGGAATGGGTTGCCCGAGGAAGTTGTGAGTGCTCCATCCCTGGCAGTGTTCAAGGCCAGGTTGGATGAAGGTATGGTTTAGTGTGGGGTGTGCCTGCTTATGGCAGGGGGGTAGGAACTAGATGATCTTAAGGTCCTTTCCAACCCTAACTATTCTATGATTCTGTGATTCTATGATATTGTCATAAACAGCTGGGAGAAACATCTTCTAGAAAATATCACTCTTAGATGGCTGCTCAACTCTACTCAGAAAACAGTTTTGATGATTCACTGTCAAACTAGAGGGGTTTCCCAAGTGGTATTCCACAGAACAGTACTGTCGTGGTTTAAACACAGCTCGTTCACTCATTCAACCCCCCTTTCTTGCCCTCCCCTGCTTCCAGAGGGATGGGGAGGAGAATCAAAAGAATGCAACTCCCACAGGTTGAGATAAGAACAGTTTAGTAACTAAGGTATAACACAAATCACTACTGCTACCACCAACAATAATAATTATAAAGGAAATAACAAGGGAAAAGAATACAGCATCTCACCAACCACCAACAGATAACTCACGACATCCCACCAACCACAGACCCAATACCTCCTCCAACCCCCCAGAGAACTAGCCCTTCTGGGTAACTCTCAGTTACATCCTGGGCATGATGTGCTATGGTATGGAATAGCTCTTTGGTCAGTTTGGGTCAGGTGTCCTGTCCCTGCTTCCTCCCAGCCTCCCCTCCTCCCTGGCAGAGCATGAGGCTCACAAAGTCCTTGGTCAGGACAAAACATTCGAGCAGTAACTAAAAACATGCGTTATCGGTTTTGTTCCTGAGTTGAGTCAAAACACAGTGCTGCACCAGCTACTAAGAAGGAGAAAAATTGACTGCTATTGCTGAACCCAGGACAAGTATATAATTCGGAATTCTGATTAATGATTTGGCCAAAAGAATAGAAAGCATATTTGTTAAATTTGCAGGCACCATGAAGGCGGAACAGCCTGTGAGAGTAAGACAAGGATGCAATTAGAATGTAAAAATGTCCGATAAAGTAGAAGAATGGTTTTTAACAAACAGGATACAAGTCGATAAGTACAGTGCCAAAATTCTACACTTAGGTAGAACTAATCAACAACAACCAAANAAAAGTTACCATGGCTGAAGGAGATTGCTACAATACCACAGACAAGACAAAAAAAAAAAAAAAAAAAAAAAAAAAAAAAAAAAAAAAAAAAAAAAAAAAAAAAAAAAAAAAAAAAAAAAAAAAAAAAAAAAAAAAAAAAAAAAAAAAAAAAAAAAAAAAAAAAAACCAAAAACAAAACAACAAACCACCATGATAGATAAATAAATGATTTAGGAATATCACTAAAGGTAACAGTAGATAACAAGCTGAACATGACTCAACAGTATCATGGTGTTGCAACACCATACAGGAGATGTATAAACAGGAATACTGCATGTAAAACATATGAAGAATTTTACAGTCTCCTCAACAAGAACAGACTAAAGTACTTGTCCCGTTTGGGGCAGTGCTGGAGTAAACCAGTCTGAGGAAAGTAAAGGTAAGAAAGATGATCAAGATCTAGAAAACCCAGCTTATGTGACAAGGTTTAAGGAACTGTGATTGTTTACTTTAGAAAACAGAAAATTGAGGGAGATGCAATAATTTTCTTACAATGTGTACAAAGCAGCTACAAATGGAAAGGCACTACACCCCTCCACACATCCATTTTGGCTAAAGCAAAAACTAAAGAGGGCATAAACTTCAGCAATGCATATTTAAGTAAGGTCAATGGTAAAAAAATTCAAATAGTAGCACAGTTGAGCACTGGAGCCAACTGCCCTTGGCCTTGTGGACTTTCCACATTTTGTGACTTTCAATAAAAGGTTGCAGAATCAACCCTAATACATTAATGCTACACTGCAATCATAGTAACTGCAGTACAGACATACGCTTGGAGGTTCTAAATCTTCCATAGATCCTTTTTCTACTTAATAAATGAGGGACAGTCAGTTTACATTTATGCTACACTTGCATAGATGAAGCCTTTATCCATGCACTCTGTTTCAATGGAGTCAGTGAAAAGTTTGTGTTTACCTCAGCAGAAGCATGCCAGGATCCAAATTCAGGAAAACTTAAGAGCATTAGCCATTTGGCCACTGAAATGTAATCAGGTGCATGGGAAAAGTGGAGGGGCATACTTTCTTTTCCTTTCTTTTCTAAATAGGCAGAAGATCCTGTTTTTATAAGGCATTTCTGAGTGGTAACAGTGTTACTGCACATCAAAAACAGCCTCTCTGCAAATAAAGAATATTTCCTTTGCTAGGAATATATGGCCTGGCAAAAACCAGCAGCTACGGTGGTAACAAATACAACCACACAGGATAAAGGCAAAACAGATATACTCCTTATGATTTGATATGGATGATATGTTAACACATAACCATGACTTGCATCCTCCCTCAAATAGGCCACATTTTGCAGTGCTTGCTGCTGCCAAACTCAATACAAATGTATGTGAAAAGCCCACCTGAAGCCCACTTTTCCCCAGGAAGCTACAATTATCTCAGAGCTTGTTTCAGATACACACGAGTGGCACAGACTGCAGTAGCATTAACCTTGGTTCATCATATACCACCACCTGTACAACATGTGGGGCTGTGCAAACAGGGGCACAGCTGGACCTCTTCCCCCTCTGCCTGCTCACGGCACTTACCCCAAACATAAAATTGGGGTAACGATGGCCATGTTGTAAATAAAATAGGGTAACAACAATTTCAACTGAAGTAGGACTGAGGTGTTTGCAATTATGCTGACTATACTCTGGAATAGTGTGACATTTTTCTTCATTCTGTTGACACGTTCTAGCCTGGTATTTACTGACAGACATGGAGCTACAGGTGAATAAAACTGATGCAAATTCAACATAATGAAAAATTAAGCTATTAGTATTCTACTCAGACTATTTACAATCTAATTGCTATTTATTACTGTGACGGGTGGTTTTTACATTGAGTCTTGTTAATTAATTGTTTTATATGCATCATTAACAAAACTTAGCTTTTCAAAATTAATTTAGGATTGTGCATTCTTCAAATTTATTATTCATTAAAGTATGTAAAGCACTTCAAACACCTCCTTTACATGCATTCCCTAAACACACATAAATCATGTTAGCGTATAAAAGCAATATGCAAATACACATAACATAATTAGCACTTTCGTTGAAGTGTGGTTGTACTGTTCATACCTTACAACTGCAATTAAAAAAGTATAAAGTGCAATTAGAATCTGTCAGAACTAACAATATTATAAATCCTGAATTCTATGTTATTAATAAGATTTAAAGCTATTTATACATTAACAACAGAATTGAAAATTCACAGGTTTTGAACCTCACTTGAGCCTAAGAATAAGCTAGGTTATTTTTGGTAGTTAATTTTCAATCAGCTCCATGTCTTCACAAATTAGGCCAATTATTTTCAGTTAGCAGAAGATACTATTTATGAAAATATTTATTACTATTAACATATGTAAGGAACTATTTCTTCATAAAATGCAGGTGATAGGCCTAAATGAACCAAAAGAGTTTCCATGTATGCAAATTACTTATCTCCATGGTTACATGAGCTAATAGACTGACTTTTTATGTAAGGTATATGCATCAGAACATTAATCTACTATTGAACAAAGCAGCAAATCTGTGTCTTTATGACTAAACATATGCTGTTGTTGGATGCTGGCAGTACAATCTGTTGTCACACAGGAGAAAAAACAAGAAATTCAGAGAGATGTGAGAAGCACAGTATAGTGATGGATACAACCTCCTGTGGGTGAAGAGGTCTGAATTCTCCAAAGTGCTCTCTCTAAGTCTCGCTTCTGAAACTGCAGCAATATAGCACATCACAGGCAATGGCTGCCCCCAAAGCCACTAATCATCTCCCTCAATTTGAATTTAAAACTCTTCCACTGAACACTTTGTTGTTCACAACCTGCAGCTACAAAACTCATTTTCCTTCAAGCTAACTCTTGCCCATCTTCAGAAAAGCATCCACATTAAGGAAGAACATGTAACTGTAACTACATATTTCACACTGGGTATATGTTCACTTTTCTGGCTTGCAATGTCCAGGTCTATTTATCGTTGCCTGATTTCCCTAACAAAAATCATGACTTGCCCTTGCCATGTGGTTTCTTGGCATAGACACTAGACATTAACATGCCAGCACTTTGTTAATGAAGATTACTGCAATAACTGTTGTTAGCTGGAGTCTACATGTGTTGCCTTGTGCACTTTCAGTCAGTGATTTAAAACTATTCGTTAAATTTGCAAGATGACATAAATATCAGTAAGGCCTAAAAGAATAACTACCGCTTCCCCATGGCAGTTAAATGTCAGGTTTTAGACAGTAACAATAACTGCTATATTCTCCAAAACCACCTTATGTATTTCTGAAAATGCCCCTGCGCTCCCATTCCTACATTTAGGCTTCCTAATAGTCCTAATTCCCCTAGAAACTCATTTGAAAACAAATTCTAAACACTTATTTGTGAAATAAAGGATTTTTATTTGACTTTTTCAAAATTTCCCCTGGCAATTTAATATTAATTAAAATCTGTTGAGCCATATGGTAACTCTTCTTTCTCTTAACAAACATTTTGACTTTCATATTTTCTACCCTCATTTTTCCCGTTTCTGCCATAACAAACAACAAAGCTCGGAGAACTCACAGCACAGAAACATCAGTGATTCAAACACTTATGCAGCCACACAGACAGGCCAAAAGGGACCACAACAGAAAAATGTTTTTAAAGCAGTTAGGCAAGTGAACTTTCGGTGATTAAACACGACCTGTAATAAAACAGACCTTTACATCCACAAATAGAGCAGAGTCACAGACAGCATGGGTCCTAGCACTCACATTTTTCTAACCTGTAAAGAACTTGCCTTTATATTTATGTTTATGTTAGAAAATTGCACATTATTGCTTTTTGTCCCATCCACTGTCACATTTTTTAAATTGTACTCCAACTGAGCAGTAAATATTATGCATCGATTCCAGATTAGAACTAGCTGGAGAGAGAAATGATCTCACAGAAGCTTCTTCAAGGAAAGAGCTAGAGCAAAGAAAGAGCTTATGCTTGTGGAAGCACAGCTCTGTGTGTGCATGTGAGCGTGGTTTGCACTGGAAGATATTTAAAGAACAGCTTCTGAAGAAAAAAACACTACATCCATCTATCTGTGCATACATTTCCATGTCTCCACTGCACAACTGCTGCTTTGCCAGATGCCTTACTGACCTGTGCCAAGTGATTTAGCCCTCTGCTAAGGAAAAAGGTAAAAGCTAGATCTACCTGGCTCTACTGGATCAGCCAGACCCTGCTAAACTATGGCATCAGCATGTCAGTGCATCAATGAATTGTGAGATGAATGCACTTACTTCTGATGCATTAAGAAAAATGGCTATTCCAACACACACTATGATATAAAATCTCATCTCTAGCATTTGGATCTTGCCAAATTCTGCCAATGCTTGTCCCCCACCCACAAATAACATTGCATGAATTCATTCCTGAATTAATAATTATTCTACTATAAGTGTATTTTTTTCTACATTGTAGGAAAAAAATTGAATCACAATGCGTACAGTTCAGTTCAGAAAAACCAGACACTGCTACGTAGTGGTGTTGACAAATGTATCCCAGCTTCCCCCTCAGAAACAACCAAAAGTGCCCTGTACTTAAAACAACAAAAAAAAATTGTCACATGCCTTGAAAACACTCAGCTAGTTAGAAAACTTGTCCATTGACCCAGGAAAGGATCATCTGCCTAGCTGGGTTTAAACTACGACATGGACCTACTCTATTCAGAGTGAAAAAGTGCACCTTCAAGATTACTTAAAGCTTAAAAGCCTAATACATCTCTGTTCAACAAACAGCAAAGGCACCAAGGCTCCAAGTTTAAATAGGACTTAACTTTTTCTCATCTAGACTGAAACTTCCTTCTAAATCGAGCACTGAGGAAGCCAAATACTTACAGCTGAAAAATCTCTGCTCCATATTTTATATCTGAAGTGAAACCACAATAATTCAAATCTGATATTTTCATCTATGTGAGTGCAGCCACCTTTTGTATTCCACACTGAAGTTTTACAGTAAGATATGTCTAAAACATGTACGGACAATCCCAAAGAAGTATTTTAAGCTCATCAGCTCCTAATTGAGGTTTTCAAAGCAGCTTAAGGGATTTAGACAAAACATATTAATTTCTTACTTCCTTTTATCACCAACACATGGCTAAACTAGGCTGTTCTGAAAATCTCAGTGAGCTGGATGCATATTCATTGGATGCAAGAGAACTGTCATTCTTGCTGTCTATATAAAAAAACAAAACTCTCAAGCTTAAGCAAAAAATTAATTGGCTAGATTCTGCTTGTGCCATCACTGACAACTTCACAAACTTGTGTTCTGCAGAACCTCCTTTTTTATATCTGAATAGAACACTCCAGAAAACCGTATTTAGCTGAAACAAGAGCTGCGATGACACACATGCTAGTTTCAGGAATAAGAAATCTATTTTGTATTGCTCTAGTACTGGGACGTGCTTAAGGTTGGATTGTTCTGGTCAATCAAAAGCATCATAAAGTTTTCTGTAGTTTCATAGTAAGACTTGCAAGCTCAGAGCTAAAAAATTGTACCATCTAGTAAGTTCCAGACACTGGCTGGTTTCTGTGCTACTGAATATAGATAAACTAGGTGGGACAGCAATTTGAAATGAAACTGAAGCAGCTGCTGTTTTTAGCAGATGGTAAGTTTAAGGTTTCAGGTGGGGAAAGGAGAAAAACTGGAACCAAGATGATGCAGATGTTGGTTTCAGGATTTAGCCAGGCCTGCTGTGCCGGTTTACAATGTCAGAATTCTGCATGTATAGGCTATTATCAGAATTTTTCCTACGTGACATCATCTTTGCTAAGCATTGAAAAACATGACGAGGCATATTACTAAAATTCCGTTTAATTATGTCTGCAACCTCAACATCCCTCTCGTTCTGCAATGACAAACTTTTCCAGTGCTGCAGGGAGCAGCCAGCAGCCCTGTTCCAGCTGCAGCAGCGATGGGGAAGGGCTGGGAGCAGGGCGCAGCTGGTACCAGGTTTGGAGACAACCATTCCCTGGGATGCACCCGCCCCCCCGACCCCTGTATTTCTACACGAGGAGGCAAAACTGCAGGAGGCCTCGTGTGCCCGATCCAGGTTTTGCTGTGCCCTGGCTCTGGGACACTCAGATTTTTCTGTTCTTCTGACTACCGTTTATTTATTTATTTATTCGTTAGCTGCTGCAGCGGAAGCCGCAAGCCCGTGGCGGGTTGACTGAGCCGGGAGACCGCGGCTCCCTCGGGACCCCGGCAGGGCTCCGCCCGGTGGCCGCGGGGCTCCGCGCGTTCCCTGGATACTGCGCGCTCCCTCTGCGGAGGGAGGGAGGGAGGAAGGGAAGGAGGAGAGAAGAAAAGAGGGAGGAGAGAAAGGAGGGGGAAGGGAAGGAGGAGAGAGGAAACGGAGAGAGGGAGGGAGCCTGGGGCTGTCTCCGGGAGGCGGGGGGGCGCGGGCCAGGGCCGGCAGGCCGGTCCGGCTGGCAGCGGGACAAGGTGAGGCCCGCCAGCGGGCGGCCCCGCTCCGCTCCGCCCCGCGGCGCTCCCCACCCGGCAGCCCCGCCGCCGCCGCCCGGCTCCGGCCCGCCTCCCCCCAGCACCCCGCGAAGAACAGCTCCTTTGCAGTTTGCAGCACCGCATTAAACAGGGAGAGCGAGGGAGAGAGGAGGGAAGGAAGCAGCCCGCAGCGCTGGGTTACGGAAAGCGGTAAAGGCGCTTCCAGGACAAACTGAACCATTCGCAAAAAATAGCTCCTCCAGCAGCGTTAGGCGCCTTTTGTTTGTTTTTTGTTTTTTTTTTTTTTTTTTTTTTTTTTTTTTTTTTTTTTTTTTTTTTTTTTTTTTTTTTTTTTTTTTTTTTTTTTTTCTTTTCCTCTCCTTTAGTCGAGCAAACAGAAGTGTCCCTACCCCAGCGTACAGCCAACCTGTCGGCCTGAGGGGCACCTGAACCAGCCGAAGCAGAATGTACCAGGGACACATGCAGGTAAGAGGCTGCAAGAGGGTGGAGAGGTGAAGCCCTCTGAAACGCGATTCTTTGAAGTTTCTGTGGGTTGAGCGGAGGGGAGATACCACCCCGGCACTGTGCAACAAGTGAGCTGGTGCAGTACGAGCATGGCACTCCAACTCAGGGCAGAAGGGAAGAGCGTGCCTAGGGCTAGCTCTGCTCAAGGGGGCGGAGGGAAAAGGGGTTCTATCAACTTTGTAACTGGTAAAGTTGTGTCTATTTATACATTTGTTATGCCTGCTTGTTCAGATTCAAGGGAGCATTCCAGGGCAAACAGTGTTATGACATGCTTTAAGTGACACATGTCTCCTGCCATCCTCTTGATGCATCTCTTCCTGTATGTCAAGTGAAGGGCAAACAATAAGGGATAAAACAGAGCACTTGCTTCGCAAAATCTGCAAAGATTTCATGCCACACTAAAGCCATTGATTTGCACAGTGTGGCGTGTTTAAAGGTGATGGATTTCTGTTCTTTCCTCCCAACATGGGATGAGGATCGATTTTGCTGAGCCCTGGAATGACTTTGTAGAATTAATTAAAACACATTTCTGACTGACTTCAACATTTTAGACCAAAATCTTGTCTCATGATCCTACTGATCCATATCACTGTACCAGGAAATGCCTGTCCCTGATAAAAACATAGTAGTGGCTTGGACATGATGACTTTAACCTTGAGTCCCACTCTCCTTCACATAGCTCTTCCTTGGAAAGCCAAGTCTGTTTTGAAGGAGGAGGAAATGCCAAACTGGAGTAAAGGTTTACACTAATCTCCCAAATTCATTTCTCTGCTCTCGAACCCTGTGTTCATTGCCAGGAATGATCAAATGCTTTTATCACATATAGTGGCAGTCTCACATGTAGTGTTGTTAGTACTAGGGTTGTTTACAGAGAACCTGCAGGTTTAATAAGTGTAAGCTGACCACTTCTCCTTGGTGTGATTCTGCCCAGTATTTCAATATCTGCTGAATGGTCATCAGGGACATCAAACTTAAGTCAATGTCAAACACAGGGTTGTGTACAATATGTGAGTTAAGTGAGGACTCTGATTCAGCACTCTGCTTTCTAGAACTGAGTGAGAAGAGTTACTCTTTCATGTTTGTGTTACCTGATCTCAACAATGATAAACAACATGTCATAATACTGCTTGTGGTAGGAAAGCAAACAGGTTTTAACAAGAAATTTAATCAATGGAAGGAGAATATGTATGGCTATATAGTTCTGATGATAAGGTTCAAGCATGCATTGTTTATACGGTAACAGAAACAATCCTGTAACTAATGATACTGACTTGGACATTGCAAATAGGTATTTATATTGCTAAGAAAACAGAAGTTCTTTGCTATGAGTTATATATTGCAAGGTTGCAACAAACACACAACACTTTTTAGAAGGAATTGTGATTTAATACTGAGCTGCCTGGCAGCACCCTAAATTTTCTGAGTCATTAAAAGGTTGAAATCAAATTTGCAATAGGAAAATCAGGTCAAAACATACAAACATTTTGTAACTGATGTCCTTTAATTCTTTCAAAACATTTTTTATTTTTCTAACCCAAATGTCATCAAATTCTAACCAAATTCCCTTTACAAATTTGCTGAATTAAAAATGCTATTCATATTGAGTACACTTCTTAAAAAAAAATACAAACAAACAAAAACCACCTGAGTTCATCAACCAAACTTTTTAATATACTTCTGTCCTAACACGAAGCATTACTGTTCTTCAGCTAACACTTAAAAATAAGTAAAGCATTAGGAAAGATTTTCATGTTTACTATATCCTTAACTAGAGACTTTAAGTGAGTGGAACAAAACCAATGCAGAGCTGATTTCTTTGCAGTGAAATAATCCACTGTAATGTTTAATAAATCATGTTGGAACACAAACTATTGAAGTTACCATAAAAGTACAGTACCAAACCACACAATAACAAAAATGTAGGCACATTTAAGCATTATGGGTCCTTTCTTACTATCTCCAGGAGTTCTGGTAAGACGTGTATTAACTTGGACGGAACTGTTTGCAATTACCTGCCAATCTAAAATAAGGTGAACCATAAAACCATCCAAACTTGGGTGGATTAAGTCAGGCACCTAAGTAAGTACCTGGAGTCCCAAACAAAAATAATCTTTTTTTTAAAGAAACTGAGCACTCACAGAGCTCCCACTTCCTTAAGTGAAACTAGAATGTTTAGCTGAGCCCTACCTGGCTACTTAAGCATCTACCTTTATATATTCAAATGTAAAATGATGTTTCAGTAGATAATGCCTGATCCTACACTCTTTAATGCAAAAGCTCTGCTGGTCATAGTGATCAAATGTAGAATATGATGTAGAATGCCAGCCATCATTCCCTTTTTTCCTACTGCTTTGTTCTCAGACATAAAAGTAAAATATGCAGAAATAGTTCCTTTGTCAGATTACTTTAAAAGATGTTTACACAGCCCATGTTTTACTAAGACCCTGCTGTAACTCAGGTAATTCTTGGAAGACTTCTGTAAGGTGGGAACATTAACAACCGTAACTACATAATAAGCATAACTATAGAGACTATAGAGAATTTACCTATCTTGAATAGGCATCAAGCATTATCAGCTTCAGTGGGGAATTTCTGACAAGCTCAATAAATTCTGCACATGTAGATGAAATACATTTTGCATTTCAGCACCGCTGAAGTCCAGCACCTAAAGTACTTTACTACATCAGGCTTTACTACCCACATGTGTATCTCTTCTTGATTTTTAGGTTGTAGCACAGATTAGTTCTGGTTATTTTTCTTAATCCCAGAAAATCACTCAGTTTATTGAAAAGACCTAGGTTGTGATTTCCCTCTTACTGTTTTATAAATGAATCCTTACAACATAGAAACACTAGAGAGGTCCCTAAGCTAAAATTCCAAAGACGGTTTAAAAAATAAAAACAAAAACAAAGAAAAAAAAAAAAAAAAA
>NDXB01001132.1:41954-103131 GCA_002631895.1 Agapornis roseicollis | reverse complement strand
AAAAAAAAAAATACAAAAAAGATAAAAAAAAAAAAAAAAAAAAAAAAAAAAAAAAAAAAAAAAAACAAGAAAAAAGAAAAGAAAGAAGTTACTGGTTCAAACCACTGTCTTACTGCCTTTACATTTCCATGTACCTTTCAACAGAGCTAGCTTTTGTATTATTTATGCACAGCATGCTTTCACATGAAGTACTAGGAATAAGGTGAAGTGGCCTTCCAAAGAGCCAGGAATAGGATGCAGAAAAGCACAGTGCCGTAGGAGCCCTTTTAAAGCTGTTTCACTATCATAATAAGCAAAGCATTTGATTTAACTGTATTTACTAACCAGGTGGGTTTACACAGTAGCTATTTAAAACGTAGCAGGGACTGGCATCAGTTTCAAGACACATAGCCACTTCCTGAAGCCTGTGCCTTTAAGGTGAGGCTTCTGCATGAGAAAGAACTTCAGATGAGATGTGCAGACTATTTGCCTACAAATGTACAACTTCAGTTATGTAAGACGTCCTGTTTAATTCAGTAAACTCAGGCTACAACAGGATAAAACCTGATGGATACAGGAGCACACCCTAGGATTACCTAGATATGGCAAAAAAACCTGAGCGTGAATCAGTGTAAATAGGACAGTGTGTGCAATCCAATGTGTGCTGGTTTCCATCTTCTTCCAGGAAACAGTAGCAGACCAGATGGAAGCAGAATATAAGCAGAGTTCATCCCACAGTCACTGTTCTAAAATATCTATAATTTTAACAACAACAAAAAGATGCTTTCAGTTTTTTACAGTATATTATATACCTGATATACAATATACTTTCATGAGGGTTCTATAAATGGATGGAGAGTAAATTAAAATCACAGAATTGGATTTTCAGCAGCATTTGGCTTACCAGGAAATTCAAAATAAATGCTTTCAAAACTGTTTGCCTTAATGCTGTATATACTCAGCTTTCTCCAGCACCAATGCTTGACCAGAAGTGCTTCACTAAATGTTGTCATGGGATTTTACTTATGGCAGTGTTATGTTTCAAGATGGCTTAATTTAGACAAAGCAGAAATGTTGACGACACATGGCTATCGGAGTTCCCCTGGCACTTTTACACAAGAACAGACTTGTTAATCACAATGTCTTGGCCAAGTTCCAGGCTGCGTAGTCTCCTAAACTTTTAATTGCATAGGCAATCAACATCATGCCCTTAATTGTTGTGCTGTGTTCTGTATTATTAAAGATAATTTAACATTCTGCTACTGGCATTTCATATTTACATGAAATCCATATTACTCATTCATATTTCAGTGAGATTTTGGTCAAACTCAAACCTATATGATTGTAGTGAGTCTAAAGAAAAAGAACTATGTACACATGAAAATTCTGCAAGATGAAACCTCAAGGGCTTCACATATTGTACTGGGCCTGAAAAGTGTTGCTAAATATTTTAGAGTTAGAAAAAGCATTTTTGCATTGAATTCCCAACACTTAAAACACAGCTGACTCACTGGGAGAAGTGAAGCAGAACTGTCTTGAGATCAGCTGTAGATGCATGTTGCATCTTTGCTTATTTGAGAACCTATCAGAAATACTTTAATAGTGTTGGTTACACTGCTACCTGAAATAAACAAACATCAAGCTATTAATCAATTATAAATAAAAAGTAATCTCTCAATTATGCATTTTGACGTAAATATGCATTATATGTAAATAAAACAGATCACAAAGACCACAAACAACAAAACTGAATTCAGTGCTAATTGAATTTTTGCTCAGCTGTTAAGATCAACATAAACTTGATAACTTTAAGCTACAAGATTCTAAAAATCTGGGCACATAGCTGGAATTCTAATTGATCCCTAGGGGTGTCAATGAATCATAACTGCTAGCTGAAATTCCATTAAAATAAATTGATTATTTTTCATTATTATGAGCCTTTTCCAAAAGTACTCATAATATGAGGACAGTGCTTGTGGTGGTGTGTTTTCCATTTTGTCTTGTTATTTACCAGTTATTCACTAGTAATTTTTCAAGTTTTGAACAGTAGATTATGAACTACTTATAAATGGAGTAAGCTAAAAATAATCAGCTCACTTTCATTGAAAGAAGTTCATTCAAAGAAAGTAGGTGATAAACTGCTTTTGGCTAAGACACATACTAAAACTGTACAAATTATGAGTATTTGTAGTGCTGGTATAAAGAAGCATTCCTTAAAGCTGTTAGGCAGTTTTACAAGTTATAGCAGAAAATCTTGCAAAGGCTCAGGAACTCTTGGCACACAGTGTATTTTTGCTGGATGCAAATGAAGAGGAATTTTTACTAACTAAATAAGGATCCATCCATCTATTCTGGAATTACATTAATTCAAAACACAGAAAAACAATGATCCCTAGCACTGCCATTTCTTTATATAAATAAACCAGTATATAGGTTTTACAAAAGAGGCACTCTTTACTCCAGAAATTATGCTGGTTTGTTTTCTTTTTTTTACCTACCACTATTGTCACAATCTATGAGAGCATGACACAGTTGCTAGTTTTTTAAACTATGCATCTAGCAACCTGGATTTTACCTCAAGCTTCATCGTATAACTTCAGCAAGCCCAGTCACCTTTCCACTCATCCATATTGCACCACCTACGTTGCCTAATCTGAGCACCTAGCATGTAGGCTAAGCTTGAACAGCAGTTACTTTTTTTTTAAAATCATGTTTTCAAATACGCTATAATGCACCTGCACAACTACTAAAACATTAGCAAAATACACAGCTGCATGAAGACTTACCCAGAGAATCTATTTTGATAACTTGGCTTATATTTATCTGAAAGTTTAGGCTTACGCATGTTTGAAAACTAATTATTTTGATGGGACCCACTGCTCATATATCAGAGAGAGAACAAGGCAGGCCAGCAATGTCAGAATGGAAGAATGTAGAAGAGGCTTCTGTGCAAAGGAGGAGACCAAAATCCTGGGGAAAAGCCCACAAGCTAGATCAGGATGAAATATACAAGTAGGACAAGATGCATAAAAGGAAAGATGAGATAACTCTCAACTTCTCTATGTGGTTTCCTTTAGGAAATGCAATTCCATCAACATTCATCTGTATAATTTCTAATTTTATAATAACTTTGTTTATAAGCAAGGATTCTCCAGAAACTGTTTTTATTCTTAAAAAAGTGGGGGCTTGATGTGATTTAAACATCAGATCTGTTTAAAATTATCTTGTTTAACTTGCCACACTTTTTGCAATGCTTAGAAACAAAAATGGTAAAAATATTAGAATATCACTTCAAATTAATATACCCATCTTTGTTTTCTTACATACATAGCACAAGAAGTATCTACTATTTGTTAGTATTACCAGTATGTAAGTTTGCACAATTTCAGAGACAGCTGATACTGCAAAACTGAGAGAAGTAGTTCTCTTCCACATCAGGTGTCATGAGAGTGAAGTCAGGAAGTGACTTTCTGTAGTTATGCATTTTCATCATTGTCCATGAACATTATTAACAAAATGCCTAAGGATTGTAAAGCCTGTATTCAGACAATTTTTCTACCAGGTTACAATTATTATGAGGAGATATTTCATTGCTTCCTTCTCAGGCTTTTGAAATACTGAGTCACTGGTACGTGGGTTTCACTTCCAATGGTTTTATTTGCATATAAATATTTAAGTACATTCTAAAATATCAAGTAATTGATATTTTAAAAAACCCAAAAAAAAACAGGTCTTCTCAGATCCCTATCCCCATGAACAGAAAACACAACCCAAAGTTTAACATTAGCCCCTGAATGTGATTTTTACAAAGTCTGCACAATTAGTCACATGTCTCAGCATTACTGCAGTTCCTCCTAAACAGTTTTTTGATTAAACTTCTGTCAGGTTTGTATAATAGCTGTAAGCCCCAACCTTTCTCCCTTCACTTCTCCAAGCCCTATCAACACTTAGGTTTGCCAGTGTTTCTCCTCTGACTCTGTTCTATCTGTTCATTTTCTCCTCCTTGTCCTGGTTCAAAGGCTTTCTTGAGATGCTTTGCCTCCTGCCACATTTGCACTGCAGTTTTATTTATGCTGCTTACAGAAAAGCAGCCATGTCATGACGGTATGCTGTGTGCAGTGGGGTCTGGCTCACCTCTCAGCAGCACTTGGTCATGAGGCAAAAATGTTCCACAGTGAGGTTCAATGCCACAGGTAAAAAGAAACAACCTCTTGGCTGAGGACTTTACTGCCAGCAGAGCTCAGTGCTCACAGACTAAATCTAGATAAGGAGGCAACAGGGGATAACCAAGAAAAGGAAATTAGCTGGCTTTAAAAGAGCGACTTGACTTTTTGCCTACAGCTGCTACAAAGTTTGTAGTGTACAGCAATGTACATGAACTTTCTTTCCTCACGTTATTTCTTTTTGAAATCCCTAGGGAAGAATAACCATACTACAGTCTTTGCAAATTCCTCTGTAAAATATGGGAACACTCTACTGTCTCATGGTTATTTGTCTTTAAAGCAATCTACTATCTTCTGGTAACTTGCCACTATTCATTTCATATCAGTTCCTCTAAAACACTTCTTGTCCCAGTATGGATGTTGAATATAATGCAAGTTACATACATACTAATGCATTTGGACAACATTTTCCAATTAACATACAAAACATCTATGCTTTAGAATCTGTCAGTATAATAACAAAAGCATATGTGATAAGTACTGTGCAGTGAACTCAGATGAACAATCTTTCCTGATTACATTAAGACTTTGTTTTCTGTTATGAGGTGCATAACAAATTCAAATACTCTTATCCACTGACATTTAGATATGACAACTTCAGAATGACTTTGGCATAAACTTATTTTAGGACCAGTCAAATTTTTCTTTGTATTTTTTAATTTAGCTTGATCATTTGGCTTTACAGACTAGTTTGCCAAAAAGATGAGGGGAAAAAAAAAGAAAAAAAACCTTTAAAATTTGCCTTACCAACATTGGAGCCAGCTGTATCTTTAGATGAATGAATATAAGTGGAAATTATACTGATGTAAATAAGAGAATAATTGGCTTCCAGGGCTTTTTCATGTTAACCCCTGTCAGCAGTTGGGTTAAAAAGTTATAGTGTAAAGAATACATCATGTCCTGAATAGGGGCAAAAAAGCTGTTACAAATCGCTTTTTTCTCATTCAGCATTTTCCAACAAGTATGCGTATCAAGAAAAAGGTTCAGGAACTCATTCTCACTGCTCTTTAAGTCAACTGAGAGATAATACTTGCCTGCTTAAGGTTACCCTGGAATATAGGGATCTATTTCTTAGTAAATAACACTAAATATTTAAGTTCATAAAATCTACTAAGGTCAAGTTTTCTAATGTTAAAACAGGAATAAGCAAAAGCTATAATAAATAGACGCTTTTTGGATATTTTTGAGTGCTATGTAAAACTGAGAGAAAACAGCACCTTTTGATGCAACAGTAATCTGTCAGAGATTTTTAAAATCCAAGAGAGTATCCCCTGATAGGAAGATCTGAAAAAAGTCAGTATCTGGTATTTTTCACAGAAGAACGGAATGATATTATTTATGTAAAGTAGGACAGCTTTAGTATTCACAAATGCCTTGGACACTATTGTCACAGGAGTAAGGACAGAAATGTCATAAAAGTGATTAATGAAATAATAACAGGTGTAGCTTGACATGTGTCTCATCAAATTGACAGGTTATTTCTGCTGTCATTCATTGAAGTTTAACAAGGAAGATAATTTTCCAGTTACAGGCTTCAGATATAGACAGATCTTTCAGCTTTTGCTGTTTGTCATCTAGCGCTCCTTCCAAGAACCAGGATAATTTTAAGAAGGCTTTGAAAAAAGAATACAAGGAAGAATGTTAGATAAAAGAAAAGAGAAAAATTATGATGCACAACAGAGAAAAATAAGGCAAAATAATGGAAACTAGAAGGGAAGAAAGTGCTGTTATTGTTCTGAGCAATAGATTTTCTTTCTCTATAAGAAAACATTATTAATATTACCACTGTACTTAATCCAGGTAATGTACATGATTTGTCAAGGTATACAAAACTGGAAGGGATGCACAGGCTTGCCCAAACCTGTGCAACAGAACAAAGAAAACAAAGGTATCTTAATTATTAGAAAACAGCTGGATCCTACATGAAAACAGTAAAAGAAAACTTATTGCTGGAGCACTCTCAAAAAAATTACGTGCTTTTCAGGAAAGATAGAAAACCAAAGGTGTTGGTCACATGAGGAACCTGGATACCAAGAAAGTGAGGGAAAAGTTTGTAAGACACTTCAGTTCTAAACATTTCAGTTGTTAAAATGTTAACGCTAAGCCAGGAACACACAAGAAATGAAAATAAAGGCTCCTGAAAGGCAGAAGGAAAAAGCAAAACTTGCCTGAAGTAAAACTGATTTAGATTTTGAAAGTATATTAAAACAACTGTTGAAAGTTTTTTAGTGACATGATTAAGAAGGAGAGAAGCAAAAAAAGTCAAAGTGGCATTCATATTATGGATAACCTAATTTATGGTGCAAAGCCCAAAAGGTTATGAGGATATGAATCCCATAATTATTACAAATGTGTGAAGCAAAAGCTTGTGCACTCTATAATCCCTATCCCAAACTGCTGATGGGACTGGAATATGAAACTGAAGACTTGAGAACAAATACTTAATAGTCTAGTTATGAATCTGGTCAGGGCAATAGAAAATATGTCAAGATTTGAGATAAGGTGAGAAAAATAGTGAGACAACTAACAGCCCAGATACCAGTGGGACTATCCATAATCTGCAAGGTTTTAGGGACAAACCTGAAGGAAAATTAAACAAATAGACAAAAAAAATTGTAAAAATGCTATTTGAATTAATCAAGAGGAAATAATGTCAGGCTAACTTTGCAGCATTTTCTATTGTCATCATTGGGTTTTTTAGGCAAGATCGACTTATCTGTATGATCTTTTGTAAATATTTGTTATGGTGCCATAAAAGAAATTATTAGTGAAGCTGGATAAAGTAAGGAATAGTAGAAAATCTGTGAAGAGGGCAAGAAACTCAGTTATGTGGAAATGAAAGAACATTAAAGTAAGGACTGAGGATAGTTTAATAGGGAAGATCTCTCTGGATGACTGTTGGAACTGATGTCAGATGTTTCATCCCTAAACATATTAGAAACAGGAGTATGTTGATGTGCTTGGAAATATCATCAGTATTGGGAAACATCATCAGTACTGATGAGTTTAAAGTGACTATACAGAGGGAACTGTGCAAACTTCAATGATACAAATGCAATTAAATTTAACAGCATAATATGCTCTTGAACATCAGTAATAAAATAATGCCTACCCTAAGATGTAACCTACTGTTTAGGAATGATCAAGACTTGCACGTACAAGCCATCAATTTGATGTATCAAAAAAAAAAAAAAAAAAAAGACAGATGCAGGTCTAGCTTTGGAAGAGTTTTTTCAGAATAGTCAGGAAAATATCGATGCCAGTTTACAGTGCCACTGGCAGATTTTCAGTTGAGGATCTCATACAGATCTGGTCAAGAAGAGAGGCATGGAAACAGGTCCAAAGAAGGATGATCAAGGAGAATGGGAAGTCTCTTGTACAGAATATTTTGGCTTATTTTGTTGAGCAAAGTGACAGCTCAGCAGGAGCATAATCGCAGCATGTAAATGCATCAGGGAGATAAACACCAGATATGGAAAAACCTAAATTAGCTAAGGACAAAACTGGCATGGGAACAAATGGATATTAACTGGCTGTGAGTAAATTTAGGTTGGAAATTAGAAGAAAGTTTCTGATCATTAAAACAATCCAGATTTCCAGTAGCCTTCCAACTGGAATAGTAGAGGTAAAAAAGCTAATTACTTTAAAGATAAAACACAATCAATTTATGAAAGACTTTTCATGACATGCTGCCTGTGAGAGCAGAAGACTGAGCCTCAATAACCCAGCAACCCCTCTTCTGAAATTTATCTGACTTAGCAGAAACAACCTAACTCCTTTTCAGTAAGACCAACATCCTCAACTTCAAGAAGTCAAAAATTTTCCTATTATGGCTGTGGAGGGCTTGATTATCTTCACAGCTTCAGTAACCTCCTGCTAAGACAGCCATCCATGCATTGGCAAAACAGTCTCACTTCTTCTCCCAATGTCTATTCCAAAACATCTTTTTGACTACTCCTGTTAACTGAGCTTTACACTTAGAATACTCTGCCAGCTTCCTTATAGAGTCTCCCATTCATCTGAATAGACAGTTTTGCTACACACGAAACCTTAATAATCAGAGGAAATATATTTCCCCCATACAAGTAAAAACAGTTCTTGCTAGATATACTGAAGCTTTTCCCCATCTTATATTCATATTCCTGCAACAAGGTACTGAGAGTTTGAAATCACCAGCTGTGTTAATATTGTGCAACAATAAGCTTAAATTCAGTTTAATAAAAGCCAAAGTGTGTGTGCATGAAGATCTAAACTAGAATGCATCAGATTCAATAGTGATATTTTCCCTGACCTCAAGCAGAGCCAGGATACAGATTTTTCCCCATATTACCACCAGCTCACTTTTCTCTCCTGAGCTCCAAAAATAAATGCAATAGTCATTATTTAGATCATATGCTCTTAAATAAGAGAACTCAGTGCTCTGGTTTGCAGTCCTGAACTCAATAACTGGACTGTTGACGTAGAAGGGATCATAAAACCCTTATAGTCAGTCCCTTCTAGTAAACCCAGAGAGTTATTTCTGGGTTAATTCAGGCTTATAAAACTACTTCAGGATCTTATTGCAGGGGTTCCTGTCCCATCTTGGATCATGATGGCTGTGATTTGCGTCCCTCAATGTATCAGGCAAACAGATGTCCATAAACACTCCATCAAAACTTGATTACTTCATTACAGCCTTGCAGCTAGCAAGTTGATAGCAGTTGCTGCACTGCAGTTTACTGAGCATCATGCTGCTACTCATATTTCAGAATTTTAGGAGTCATACAACAAGGAGTTTACAAATAGGTGAGATCGCTGGATAATGGCCAGTCAAGGTTATGCAAAAGCATATTTATAAATTTACTGCACAAGGAAATAGGATGGTCTTCTGATGAGTTCAATACACAAAAAAATGTATACTTATTTTCAAAGGAAAAAAAAAAAAGAGTAATTTTATGTGAACTTACAAATTACAGTGTTTACTATTCCTTGCACACACACTTGACACTTGCTCAAGTTCTATCCTGTATAAGTGTCATTAACAGAATTAGGGACAAGGATTGTTACTGAAGTGGCCAACGAAACATGATAGGCACAGACTATAAAGACTACATCTATCAAGACAGAGTTTGTCAGATGGCTAAAATATATATACATAGTGTGCCCACACCATTGGCTGAAGAATTGCAAACAGAAACATGCAAATAGTCAGGTTTTACTGACTTTTGTATGTTTGTATTCACAAGGAAATAGCATGTTTGGTTTATACTAATAAACAATTAACAATCAACACTTTTCTTCAGCTAGGATGAGTTGAAGGCCTGTATGGTGCTTTTGATGTATCACTGTTGACAGGTATTCTTTGATTTCTAAACTTTCTTGCTAAATTATCAGTTCTAAAATTTTAAATCATACCTAGCATTTCAACAAAGTGGTTGCTTCAACTGCACGATCTTTTGGACAGTGATCAGCAAGGACTGCAAAAGAAACACATTTACACTGACATCACACTTAGCACTATTTTGTTGGGGTTTACTATGACATTTATATAACACATTCTGCTTATGATCACTGAGATGATGGCTGGATCCCTACTTCAACTAACAATTATATACATACCTCTCAAAGACCTGCTAATACTACACAGAATACTCTAAGTTAGCTAGTCAGACAAAATTATGCACCTATATTTTTTCATAGCTTTTTTTTGATTCTTTATAACTGTCACTTCTTGAAAAGCAACAGAATTACTGCTTGAGAGTTCATCAACACTTGTCATTTCTTTCTCTTCAAATAATTTTTTTCATAAAGAACAAAACAAATATATTGCAAACATTAAATACGTTCTGCTCTAACTTATATTTAGAGGTTCTCACTAAATACAGGAGAAGCAGTTAACTAGTGTACCTGGTTACAATTTGGTTCCCTCCAGTTTTAGTTTTTGGCAGTCTATCAGAATTTGGGCTTATGGGCAGTAAAATAATTTCTGAAATTTCTGACATATGAGAAGCATAAATTCAAAACAGGAATTTCATTGCAGATTTCTATCTTATGTCACCCTCTTATTAACACTTGTTACTGGCAAAGGACCATGGCACCACGTACTCATGCGCTGCAAGATTCATTTGAAAAGATGCTACTCTGTGTTCAAAGAAGAACTTTTTTTCTTTTTTAATTTTTTATTTCATCCATTTTCCCAGCAAAGATGAGATTCTCCCAGGTGTGCATGTGCCAGGTCTAAGTCCTTCACTGGAACTGCAGAGGAACTTATCTGCTGGTTACACATCTCTTACACTGAACCAACCCCAAATGCATTGTATTTTTATTTATATTTAATTTCCATAACTTTCTGGATCCACATGCATAATGAAGTAGCCTCCAGTGGTTACGGCAGTAGTACAGAGGGATCTGCAGTAAGGTTCCTGCTTTGCTGTTGCTGTTGCCATAGATTTTCTGTATGAGCTTGGACAAGGCACTTACTGTCTACATGACTCTGTTCTCCACCAGTAAGGCAGGAATAAAAGCACTTTTAACTTCACAGGGTGTTACCCAGATGTATCAAAACCTATAGAAGCACACATTTGTGCAGTTATGGAGACCACTTGTGTGTAATTCCTAAGCAGATTTTTTATTCTTATAAAAATGAAAAGTCATCTTAGATTTGAATCCAGGCTTACATTTAGTTGTATTTTAATCCAAACTTTTTGATAGATTTCACACAGAAATTATAGCATAACAACATGCTACATGATTCAGTGCCCTTCACATAACAGAATCCTGAATACAAGAGGGCTTTCTTCAAAACAGGGAAACACAGCCAAATAAATTTAACTCTTCGTTCTGGGTTATTGCTGATAAGTCATGGATAGAACAATGATTCTCATAAGAGAAGCAGATAGGCACTACAATAACAGAGAACCATAAATGGATAGGAAACCAAAAATAACAAAGGAACTCTGAAGCACAGTCTAGTCAGGAACATCCTGCTCAATAACAGTGCACAGAACTGGGCACAAATTTCACACCATGGAAGTGGGGGCAGGACAGTATAGTCAAACCCCTAGTCACAAGGGGTGATGAGGAAGAAAGTCTCATTCTGAGCCAGGTTCAGTGTTTTAAGAGCAGAGCTGATTGAACATGTACTATGGGAGACAGTGCAAAAACAACCTATGATTTTATCTGTTGGTTCTATGAAACTAGAATGCAATTGTAGCACTGCAGTGTCCCAGTGTAATCCCAGCTATGTCTGGCTAATCAATTGTAATACAATTTATTCAATGCATTATTTCATAACTGCTGTATACTCAACATATGAAAAAAAGGTAATATGAGGAACACAGTTAAATGGAGTAACACTGTGAACCCAATCTTACTTTCCACTGCACTTGGGCACACTAGCAAATTATAGAGTCTTCAGGAACAAGCTTACAACATTGCTTACCTTGGTTAGGAGGTCTTGTTTACCTGTCACTTACAGTGAAAGATTACATAGTTTCTCAATTTTTCACATGTAATGCAGAAAATAACAATGTAGTGCACCTAACCTTTTTCTAAAACAAGATGATTTGGTTTTCGAGTGGCTGGTAACACATAATATGATAATTATAAGAGGATAAGGAACAGACTGGTGTTGAGCTATGGCATGCAAAAAAAAAACCCTAGCTACTGTACCAATATATTTTCAAAGTTGCTTTTCAGAATAAAAAGCTGTGAAAAGGTATGAAGCAAAGGAGTTTATTCAAAGCTGTGGAACCTGTTTGAATAATTATGAGAGAAGGGCCATAGAACTGGTGTACTCTTAGAAACAACAGAGCACACCACTTGGAGCATGGAAGGGTGCCTAACACAGTAATTAGCATGCATATCAAGCTGAAATTTTGAAGAACATCATGAGATAACATCTCAAAGACTGTTTGATGCCTAAGGAAAGAGATAAAGGCCTCAGAAAGAGGCATTTTCTAGACAGTTAAGGTATTGTAGCATCCATACCTAAATTCATATGAAACACTTTAGTGAACACTGAAATTAAGAGTAACAACTTTATGTTACCTGGAGCACATCCCTGGCCATGTGATTCTTAGTGTGTTACAGTGTCAAAAAGCAGGTGTGAGAGTGGACCAACCAGTTAAGATAGCTGAGACACATGGTTTCTGCCATTACATCCCTTCTGCATGAGAAGGAATATGCCAAAAGAGTACTAAATATCACTGTGATCACCAGCTGCTTTAACATTATGTCTCTACAGAGAGAATGCAACTTGATAACTGGTATAAATCTCAGTCTGCCCCATGGGTAGAGGAAGATACATACATTCAGTTCCACCCTCATTTCTTAAGCTATGCTAGGAAGATGGCTTCGACAAAACCTGCTGGTAAGGGCTATAGCTTTTGATTTTAGTTCTCAGTTTTGAATGCAGTTCTGTTATTAGACTACATGAGCTGTAGGCTACCACTTGTAGAATCCCATACCAGCTCTCCAGGGAAGATCACCAGCATCTCGAAAAAGTTAATAAGGAATGATAAGATACTTAGACCTCAATTCCTTAGGGATTCTTGTTTAGAAGGGGAGGGAGTCCTGAGTCCTATTCCTTCTCTACCCTGCACCACTTTTAGAGTTGCTGCTACTACTAATGATCATATCAAAAAAAAGATCATCAAGTTCCAACCCCCTGCCATGGGCAGGGACACCTCAAACTAAACCATGTCACCCATGGTTCTGTCCAACCTGGCCTTGAACACTGCCAGGGATGGAGCATTTACCACTTTGAGCAATCTATGTCAGTGCCTAATCACGCTCACAGTAAAGAACATCTTCCTTATATCTAACGTGGACTTCCCCTGTTTAGGTTTGAACCCGTTACCCCTTGTCCTGTCACTACAGTCCTAATGAAGAGCCCCTCCCCAGCATCCCTATAGGCCCCCTTCAGATACTGGAAGGCTGCTAGGAGGTCTCCATGCAACTTTTTCTTCTCCAGGCTAAACAGCCCCACCTTTCCCAGCCTGTCTTCACACAGGAGATGCTCCAGTCCCCTGATCATCCTTGTGGCCCTCCTCTGGACTTGTTCCAACAGCTCCATGTCCTTTTTATGTTGAGGACACCAGAACTGCACACAATACTCCAAGTGAGGTCTCACGAGAGCAGAGTAGAGGGGCAGGATCACCTCCTTCAACCTGCTGGTCACACTCCTTTTGATGCAGCCCAGGATACGGTTGCTTTCTGGGCTGCAAGCACACACTGCAGTCTGCTCATGCTCATGTTCTCATTGACCACCACCCCCAAGTCCTTCTCTGCAGGGCTGCTCTGAATCTCCTCTCTGCCCAACCTGTAGCTGTGCCTGGGATTGCCAGCTGCTGAGCTATACCCCCTCTGCCATCCACAAGGACATACAGATGTAATTAGAAGAGAACCTGGTGCAAGATATTAGAAATAACAGCTAAATATAATGGATTAATATTGAAAAGCTGTTTAGCAATAAAAGAAAAATTTCTTTTTCACTAAATGCTATAATACAGAACATGCTTTAAAAAAAGTCCTGAAACCATTAAACCCAACCATTAAGACAAAGCTACAGAGCAGGTTTTTTCAGAAATAAAAAAGAAAGAACAGAGGGCACTGCTGCTGGCTAAGTATTTGTTAATTTTTCATGTGAATTTATTGCATATGTGATTGAATTAGTAGCACTGACAGGAACCCATGCACAGTAAAAGCTTCCTGATACTGACACAGCACTGCTCAAGCTGTACAGTCCTGACCATTAGCAATACCGCTGTTGAAGCCCTAAGCCTTTCTGTCAAGCAGAGTCTGCAGAGCACACTGGAACTGGAGTGAGCGAGGTGTCCATAACAAGGACTAGGATGAGACCACTCCACTTTTTTATATTAATGACCTCATATGGGCTCTGATGCCAGGCTCCAGGGAGGAAAGTCCAGTGCAAGCCAATATCATGCTACCAAAATACTGCAAGGTAAGTTTGGGGGAAAAGGTTAAGGGGATTTTGTGGTAAAGAGACTAAATGCAAAAGGGGATCAGAAATAGGTAGCTTGCAGAAGAGATGATAAGGCACAGAAATCAGAATGATTTCACACCTTTGAGTGCGAAGAGGATTATTTTCAGACAGAGGCTTAGCAGTGAAATCTAGATCTTCTATCACAGAGCAATAGGTTGCTTCTGAACTGGGAAGCTTTGATAGCAAATTAGGAGAATGCAAATTGCATATCTCATAACTTAAGCATGCAAGTCTATTGCCAGACATTACTATCTAAAAGGAATATAGGTATCACTGCTGCTATGAAGTCCTTAGGGAGGCTCATAACCTTTTGGAAACTCTTTTTCCCTTCTCTGGAACCGATTAACCTTTTGACCACATCAGTGCTTGGATCTGTATAAAGAAATCATGCACATAGACTGTAATAGTTCAGGAGTGGTAGAATCAAAACTGTGCAAAACAGTAAGGATTCAGGATGTTGTGTGAGTTCTGTATGAAAATCTCATATCCAAAAACAGACACAGATCTTAAAAACAACCCAAAGTATTTCAGATGCATTATGAAAGTGCAGATGAGCAGCCACGGGGAAACATTTCATTGCCATCTTATAAAATAAATTCATGTAGTGTCTGCTTTTGGCAACTTAGAAGAACGTAATACGAGATTTTGCTAAGAGTAATATTGCTGGATTTAATGGTGCTGCTAATGGAATGAGATTTTTCTTGGAGTAAGGGTGCCATAAAATAGCCCTCAGTCACCACTTCCTGTTTACTTCCTGTGGTTTATTCTCTAAACACATATTTCTCTTACTTGAAACTTCTGCTTATTGCAAAAAAATCATTGCTCAATATTTTCTTTTTCACACCATTCATCCTCATAGAAGGATTCTTTTTAAGTGAAACATCTTACATGTAGAAGAGTGAAAGAATTATAGTTCTCCTATTACCAGATTGGTAAAGCTTCACTTAATGTGTTCTTTTTCAATAGATCTAGACAGTCTCTTCAAAAATTTTATTTAGATATCATTTGTAATTCATTTGAACAATTTTAGTTACTTAGTGAAGTTACTTCAATATTTTCCTGTTTATTCAAAGTTATTGCACTGCTGCAAGCAAGATATTTCATTTGATGAATTTCTACATGGCCGATCCCAAAAGAGAGAGCACAAAATATGAAATAGGCCCAAATGAAATTCTAATCAAATTTAACAATGGCTGTAAGGGAAATGAGGAAATATTAGTTACTGTAGGACCTCGGCCTCATTATTACATGAAAGATGAAGAAACTATCTTACAAGAATATAAGAAAGCAGATAGTATTTTTAGAATTCTCAGGTAAGCTAAATTATAAGAGACTTTATAGGCATGGAGAGTGCACCCAGCTCAGGACCTGTGTAAATAAGGATGTGAAAGAATCTGTTAAGTCTCTATCTTCTTGTTCCAAGCACAGCAGCTCAGTTCACTTTCAGTGGACAAAAGTGGCAGTTGGAGGAGTCAGAGGAATAACCCTCAAGGTAATGGCTGCCTCCTGCTATATATGGCACAAAATGATCTTTCAGTGTAAAAGTTTCTGTTGCCTTTGGAGGAACCAGGATTTTGCTTCTAGTCTTGTGGGAGGGAACTGTGATCACCTTTTAGAAAACAGCTGAGTCAAGAAACAGTAAGACTGCTTTGTAGAGTGACCTTAAAATCTATTCTTGTGTTTATGTCAGGAATGTGTATTCCTGTGTATTATAGTAAGCAAAATATAGTCTACCTACTCTAAGGTAGCTTAATTATACATCTATTTTAGAATTTTCTCAGAAAGTTCCTGGCAATAAGAGTTTCACAGTCCAGTTAACAGAATAGGGGTGACAGTCTCTAAGCTTGAAAACAATGCCCACTAACAGTAATCTGGACAAGGCTACAGATAAGTAACTCACGTTCTTATACATGGAAAAGGTTATTTAACTAGTTGCATAAAAATGGGAGAACCATTTTTACCCACATAATGGAAGCAAAAGACAAAGGAGCTTGAATCTGTCAGTAAAAGAAATAGGTTAGCACATGTCTTCATTTGAGAAGAAGAATAAGCAATATTTAAAGACACTAAACAGACTACAGCTGGAGACAATCCTCTCATCAAGAGAATGCTAGAAGCCAAGAAAAGATCAGAGGAAAGCTGAAAGAGGAAATTGCATTGTGCTGGTAAAGCAAGGTGTCAGAATAGCTCAGGTCAGAATAGCAAATGTGTTGACTCTACTATTAGCTTTTTATTTCCCTATGCAGTAGAATGGAAAAATATTACACGCAATACCACCCACCCCCAAAGCTTACCATTTATGATAACCAAGCCAGTGCTACCAGCTCTTACGATACTACTATTCTGTGCTTTCTATTTACATTCACTGGATTCATTTCTGTTCTATTAACTCTATTAAGACACTAATTTCATGTATTAATTCTCTTCTTCCTATCTGTTAACATAAATAGTAGTAATTTTGTGTAACTAATACCAAAATGAAGTGCACTGATTTGGAAATATATTCTGTGTAAGTAGAAAGAAATGGAGTGACCTTGCCTGCAAAATACATTACTAGGTGTTTGAACATTTACCTGAACTTGTCAGTTAGGGAATATTAAAATTCCCAAAAGCTTATTTATTTTGGAGAGTATGACATTTAAATTCTGTCACAAAAATTATTCAATATCATCAATACAAACCAAAATACTTCTACCATATATGTTTTTAATGCTGGGTTAGAACTGAAGGCACATTTTCACTATCCCTTCATGACAATACAAAGGCAAAAAATCCCCCTAGGGATTCAGTAGTTGAATCAACTTGTTTATGAAGTAAAGGCTACTTATTTTGTTTACAATAGTCTCAGCAGACTTCAGGTAATGTAATGATTCTCTACCTGGATGCTGTCAGCCTTACCAAGCTCCTTCTCTTGACTTTCTAATATTTTGACCAATTTTTTTTTTCTTCTCCTGAGCACTTTAATTGTATTTATCCAGCAATAAAAGTTGATACTTAATAATCACTGACAAGATTATGTGCTGGTACCTCTCTCTTGCAGCTGTATTTACTCAAAACAAAGCTATTCAAATAAGCCTTAATCAAGATACATCATTCTACCACAGTGTGTGCGTGCAAATCTACTCAAATCCCTTCAGCTGGGAACACTAGCAGTTAAGCCCCAGACTAGCAGGGCAGGTGACTAGCATGGCAAACCAAGTTCATTGATAGCTTCAATGTCACATTTAGCTAATTTAAAAGTCACCCGGGCTCCCCCTAAGTACTCAGCAAAAGAGATGTTTTGTCTGTGCCTGTCAAATCATAGTTTGAAGTCATGCTTGTCACTATAGCTCTTCCTAATGTAATGTTCTATTGAACAAACAGTGTAGCTTTAAGCCTTTGTCCTGCACTGTAAATGTTTGCAGCTGGGGACTGTAACTGTAGGTCACAATGAGCAGTTTCCTGATAGCAGTGGCATGTAGAGAACAGTGCCAGTTGTTATCTGGAAATTCCTGGGGAAAGACATCTTTCTTTCTTAAAGCTTACTTTATTACAATTAAGGGTTAAATTACAGTTGAAACTATTGGAAATCAAATTACTAAAAGTTAAATTAATGAAAAGCTTTATCAATAATTACAGAGCGTTAAGAGTTTTGCTTAACTGAAACCTATCTCCTGAATACCATCCATCAATATTATTTAAATAATATTTTGACAATCCAAACTATGGGGCTTTGAGCAACCTGGTCTAGTGGAAGGCAGCCCTGCTCAAGGCAGCTGTTGGAACTAGATGATCTTTAAGGTTCCTATCCACCCAAACCATTCTATGACTCTGATACTGAAGAGTTTTCACAGAAATTGAATGTGATACACTAATAACACAACACCATTTGAGGTACTTGCAATTTTCCCATATGTCAGACTTGTGGCATTTCGCCACCCTACTCCATGTAACTCAATTAAAGCTAACTTTATATGAGTGCACACAAGTTAATAAGCTGCAGTTGTACTTTTGATAAAGGAGATCATTTTACTGAGTAATGGTTGATACACATTCTTTTAATTAGTTTTACTCCACTCTCACTCCATTACCTCCCACAAAAAAATAGCATTTAAAGTGCTTTATATATGAAGAGTGCCTAAGACTTATCAATACATTAAACAGTGACAATATAGTGGAAAGAAACAACAAACTGCTCCAAGAAAATAGCTTGAATGTCCTACCATGAGACAGAGTCTTTTATCCTTTGGCTTTCAATTGTGGATCCTAAGCACAATGGGCAGATGCCAAAAGTAAGACAACCATTTTTAAACCCATGTAAACACTTAACAGTAAACTCCTTTTGCCAATACGCTGCTGTGGGAACTTTCTGGTAATCAGAATTGATCTGCATATCTGAGTCCATGACAACAAGTGGACAAGGCCACAACTACTGCAGTTCATGCTACAGAGGCTATAACATTCTATAACTTCTTAAAGTAAAGCTCTGTATTTTTTATCAGCACAGCAATCTGAAGTTAAGCATCTTGAACCATTTCCTGCTTTATCTAAAACATGAAATGTATTTAAAATTAAAGTTTTTCTGTAAAACTGGCATTTATGGTCCAATTACTGCAGAAGATAATGGAACCCTTGTGGGAAATAAAGCTAGTTGTGTAAGACCTATGAGAGGCATTTTCCGAAGAGTATACTTTTGAATATATCCAGCTCTATAGCCATATTTGCTTGAAAAAGGTGATTACTACTATTACACTATGTGACTACTACTCTCAGATGGTAGATTTAAGAATGAACCACACAAATCAATGAAAATATGATTCTGCATGGGGTTTAGATCATTTGTGTATACAAGAAATAAAAGAATGGAACTTTTCTAAATAGGCAACTCGTATAACTAGTACTTAGAGCAGAGAAATGCAGGATTAGACAGAATCATTTGGAAGGTCACAGAAAGAGACTGCAAAAAAAATTACATTCTGACTTCCTACCAGACTTATAATGAAAAAAATATTTTGTGATATTGTGAAAATTGGTAGAATTGTGACCTTTGCATAGTAAGAGCACTCTTGTCCCAGAAACTCAACAGCTGTGTCTTCATTAAAATAAATTATAAATGTGTTTTGGCAAAACAAGATTTTCTTTATATGTGTTTGTATCTACATAACCAGAAACACAAAACTAAAGGATATATATATTACATTAATGCAAAGCTGCCAGTAAACACCAGCATATAATCTTCAAAGGAATTACAAAAAGTTTTGCTCTGTGTATACAGACTTTAATATTTTCTTATTAACCCCTCTGTCTTGAATATGAACCTTAGTACCATGCTGGAAATCATCCCATACAGACCTCACAGTTAGCAAATCAACAATAAACATTTCACACCAATAAGTTTTGGTATGTTTTCAGCCCTGCACATAACAGAGATCTTTTATCAGGATTCCAAGGTATTTGAAAAGTGACAGCACTCTAGAAGATATTACGGGACACATGGTTCACTGTGCCTATAAATACAGTCCTCTGTTTTCTGAGGTTCTCTGTGCCTTCTTTTCCCTCTTTATAAAGGACAGTACCAATCTACCTTACAGAGTGGTTAAATTCACTAATGCATATCAAATTCTAGATCCTTGGATTAAATAAAACTGAAACAGGGAAATGGTACTGTAATAAGCCTTGGCAAATAAGATGTTCTAAACTAAGGTGGAAAACACACTAGTTCCCAGAAAGCATGCAGGGAGAAAAGGGGCTATCCTCTTCTATGCAAAACACAGTTATCTTTTTTTTCATTAATTTGTAATTAAGGTTAAAATGAGACTCCACATAGCTGCAAATTAAATTTCTATCCCTTTTTCCCATTTTCATCAGTTTTATGTCAGCATTTACAGTGCATTTCTGGCAGCCTATCAGGAAGCCTTTCATCTGAGAATTAGCTTTCTCAACTCCATTTCCTGTCTTCCAAACCTACACAAAATGTGGAATTTACCTGACTAATTCACTGTCCTAACCACATCTTTTTCTTCTTAGGAGTCTTTCTATCATGCATGATACATTTAACTGCTCCACTTAATGGATACATATGAAAATATAATCAAGACAAATCCCTAAATTACCTGGTCAGTGTGAAAATCATGCTCAGAAAACCTTTCAGACCTACCATCACACGTTTGTCCATCACCATCCCATTGTAAATATATGCCCTCTTTAGCATTGCATTGAAATACCATGGCATTTTAATGCACAGTGAAGTTTCAGACTGCTTCATATCAGGTTTTCATTTTATGTAATCTGGATCTTGAAATACCAGGAACTGTTGATTATTATAAAATAGCAAGATATTTTTGAGGCTTAAGACAGGAAATACTAAATTGTGCACCATTAAAAATTATTCTGTACATCCATAGCCTAAGTCCAAGAAGAACACATAAACTAAAAGCCCCAGAGTTGTGTGAAAAAACAGCTCAACCTGTTAAGAAACAGCCCACATCAGCACTTTCTGCAGTATGACCTAGCTACTTTGTCTTACTGAGCTTCACTGTGTTTTGCTGGATGGCAGAAGTGAGCAAAGAGATACTGAGAGGAAGCAAAATGAAAGTTGGGGTCAGACATCAGCTTGAGAAAGCTGCAAAGGGAACCTCTTTACCTAGCTCCCTGTTTCTCCCAGACTTGCAGGCACACACTAGTGAACTGCAAAAACGTGCTCATTTTCCTCACATACTCACAAGAAAAATTAACTTGCATCTCAGTGGTCAAAGAGTTCAGCCTTAAAATATTCATTGGAGTAGTAGGTGAATAGCAGAAGTGGGAGCCCAGCTCTGGTTAGAGGCTTGTATGCAACCACCCAACCACACTGAGACTGCAGCAGCAACAAGTGTTGTACCTACTGTCTTTCTTACATGCATGGCTTTATCAGTATAGTCTCTTTAGCAATTCTGACTTATTTCTAAATGTAACTGGAAATTGGGGCAATAGTTTTATCTCCATCTTGTAAATAGTAAAATGTAAAGAAAGAAGTCACTTTTCAATTGCCTGTGCCAAACTGGAAGTTAAAGCAAAATTTGTATACCTAAATTTCAGTAGCAAAATTAGGTCCCCATGTGCCTTTGAAATCTCCAAGCTCACTGTGACAGCAAAGGCAGGCTATAACCTTCAGTGAATTAGTTACGACAAGAGCCTAATGCTGGTCTACATGAACAGCCATTCACTGACTCCCACACAATCCCACTTGATAATGCCACCTTTTTACTTCATTTTGTTCCTCCCTCTTCCAAAAGTCAGTGCCTGAAAGAAGCATGGCATTTTGCAATTCCAGGAAACCCATGACACGTCTGAGGGTGATCTACAGAAAACTCCTTCTGCAGCCCCCCAAGAAGTAAGAACAATTTGTTTGACAAAAATTCATGCTTTCAGAGCACAACTGGGGCACAAAGCAATTTGCAGACAGTAGTTTTAAACAAACTGAAATGTTACATTTTCCATTGCAAATCTTAACATTGTACTAGAAATCTTAATGACAGACATTGCCTGTCTGTTTTAAAATTGGTTCACATGCACAAAAAGCAGTCATGGAGAATTGTACAATGGTTAGGGTTGGAAAGGACCTTAAGACCATCTAGTTCCAGCCCCCCTGCCATGGGCAGGGACACCTCACACTAGACCAAGGCTCTGTCCAACCTGGCCTTGAACACCGCCAGGGATGGAGCATTTAACACTTCTTTGGGCAGCCTGTTCCACTGCCTCAACACCCTCACTGTAAAGATCTTCCTTATATCTAACCTGAACTTCCCCTGTTTAAGTTTAAACCCCCAACCCCTTGTCCTATCACTACAGTCCCTAATGAAGAGTCCCTCCCCAGCATCCCTATAGGCCCCCTTCAGATACTGGAAGGTTGCTATGAGGTCTCCACACAGCCTTCTCTTCTCCAGGCTGAACAGCTGCAATTTTCTTAGCCTGTCTTTGTGTTGCAGTTGTAGCGTAACATACAGCTTTTCTCCACCTTTCACATCTAGGAAACAGTAATATTACAGTAGCTTCAAAGAGCTTTCGAATTTCATTTTTCAAAATACAGCTTCTTTTTAAAATAATCACTTATACGTTTCCAGCAGCCTACAGGCAGCTATCTTGAGAGCAAAGTCTGAGAAATTAAGCTAAATGCAATTACCCTACAGGTTATGTTTATGCTAGTAAAAGGTCAGGGAAAGCTCCTGGGCACTGGACTGCAATCATCTACTGTTAATCTGCCACAGTGGTCCCTGACATGCTGTTGGCCCATATTAACTTCGATTTTCCAAACAATTCCCAAGCATGTGCCAGGAAGTGGCAGAGGACATTAACCACTTCCAGTGGCAGTTTGGTTGCAGACTACCTTCACAGGGGTAAGAGTTTGATAGTATGGATGTCAGTTCTTCTATGTCAGTTAGGTTCAACAATGAGGAATGGCTTTAGATGCTTTTAACTTCTTAGGGCAGATGTAACCAAAGGAACTAAAGAACCCTCAATTTCTTCCACTTCAGCATAAGTCCAAACAACATATACTCCATGAAAGGAGTCATTTTTGGCTCCAAATACTGACACCTCTCTCCTACTTCAAACACGTCTGCTGTCAGCAGAAATACAAGCTTCCCATGCTGGTTTCATATGGAATGATTCCAACAATATGGCACATACAGCTTTTAACTGTGAAAGAGACCACTATGATTATCTAGTCTGATTTCCAGTAATGCAGACCAAAGAATATGACTGGTTCCTCAACCAGGTCCAAGAGACTGCATTCAAAATACATGTGTGAGAAAACCAAGTAATCTTGACAGAAAGAGGAGACAAAGCTACTGCATTCCTCTGTGCATTCACAGTTAACCAGTATACAGCAGCACACCTCAAACACACACATTTGGTGAATTTTCAGCACTGTTACTTGCCTTGTCTAATCAGTTTTTCCTAATTGTATAACCCAGCACTAACTACATGGTCGTAATGACTTAGGAAGAAACTTTTGATTGCCAAGAGGTGAGAAGGTATTTTGCTTTTAAATCTCCAGGTTGAAAATTCATTAATAGAAATCATAGCATGTCCATTATGCAAAAATATGCAGAATTATCTAAAAATGAACAGTCAGCAGAGGGCAGGTAGGCTGTGCTGATGTCTGCAGGTGATATGTATGTTTTGCTGTCTTAGACATTCTCAGAAGTTTCTTTTGTCAAAAACGTAGATTATGCTTTCTGAAAAAAAAGTTACAGGCAATTTATTGCAATCTATCTCCTACAATTGCTTGTTGCAGATTTGCAGCCAAGAATTTGTTAATTAACCTTTTCTTCAGACCAGGATACAGTAAGGGTTTATTTCCTATATAATGCTCATATGGAAGGCACTGATATTAAGTGAACACTAGAGATTTAAGCCAATGAGCATTTTCAAAAACTGTATCTGTAATAGATTATGTTTATAAAGAGCTAAGCTCAGGATTTTCCTTTTATCAAAAGTATTTAGACCAGTTCAGATGCATGGTTTTGAAGAGAACAAGAAAAAACAAAGTCCTTTCCCTTTGTGTTCTCCCAATCCCCTGAAGGAAAGTTGTCTAGATATATCCAAACATAATCACCTAACTGTGGTTTCTCAATTACAGTTTCCTCTTCAGCACAATTCACTGGAAAATTTCTAAATTGGAAGCCCAGTACAAACCCAGTTGCCTTCCAAACTGGTCTGCTTGGCACAGCAATAAAAAAATCTCAGATGCAGTGTCATTAATCAACCTACCGCTTATACAACTACTTCCACTGTGAGCTGCACACATGCTGTAGGAGTGGATCACAATCTGTGTTATTTGATCATTTGTTTTTGATCAGAACTCACCTTGGAGAAAGCAAAACAGATAAAAGAAAAAAATTCACTTTGATCAGAACTTATTTTGCATAATCTTGATTACAGGACTTTACCGGTGTTTGCAGTGGTATCTGACTTATCCTTTACCATCCTAAGGAACTTATTAAATGAAATAAGCATAAAATTAAAATCCCTGTAATTCTTGAAATTTTAAAAGTATTTGGGATGTACGTAAAGTTTAGCTAACACTTTCTCCCACAGAGTTATTAAATCGATTTTATTATTGCTGTCATGTTCTGTCTAATTGTAATTAGAATTGTAATTGTCTAATAGTAACTGCAGTCATATTATTGCCTGTAAGTATGTACAAGTACCTAACCATGTTTATACAAAGAACTCCATATGCCTTGCCGGTTAAATAGGAATATTATTTTTTGAATGTGCAGCAGAAGGTGGTGATTTGCTTCATGAGTGCTAACCACAGAGGAATGAGCAGAGCAGAAGGTGAATTAATGATAACTATGGTATCTGTCCACTTAATCATTGCTGCTAATAACACAAGTGAGGACTAATGCTTTAATAGCATTAAAGTCGGTCCCCTCCCAACTTGCTCTACAGTCACCATATATGCTCCATCTTTTTATTTCTTTCCTTGGGCTCACTCGATTAAATAGGGAACAGAGAGGAATGCAGAGTATAGCCACCAATAGATCAAGCTGTCCTCTCCCCACACTGTGTCCATATGTATTGCACAACATAACAGGTTTCCAGGTCACGTGCCACAACAGAAAAGGCAAACACAGCTTTTTGCTTTCTAATTGGCAGAATTCACACAAAACAGAGAAGCAAAGTACAGTGACCTCAGACCTCAGTCCAGGTCCTTGTAGGTCATATTTAAATGTGAAATCAGTCAAAATTCTCTACAACTCCATTGATTGATGCAGCTTGTTGTCAACATCAAGACTAGATTATAAATATTTCTTTATTGTCATGTCGTAGACTCTGGAGACCATGGGTGCAATCCAGGGTAACACTTTATTTACCAATGTTTGTAATGAAGATAACGCAGTTTCCCCCAGTGACCTTATCTTACTTCATGTAAGTTTGAATCCTGCAAGAGAAAGTTGAGAATGTAGATCAGTCTTCTAGCACTAACGTAAATGATTGGTTCTGACACTAGTAAAGGCATGTTGCTTTCCCTCCAGGTTGCCTGCTTTTCACATAAGCAAGCAAGAGTTGAGATGTAAAACTGCTGCTCTTGATGTGGGGAGGTGATAACCTGCCTTCTCAGGTTGATGTGATTATCGGAGAACATGGGCAAAAAAAAATGCACAAAACTTCTTGAAGCGCATTGTTTTGTAAGAGGTTTTTGTCTTCTGGTTGGAATATTGTTCATGAAAAGAATGTATCAGTATCTCTTTTAAGGATAGAAGAAGCTATATCTTTAAGTTCATACTGATCAAGTAACTTTAGTAGTCAGCGCAAAATGAAAATCGGAGAAAGTTTGTGTTTGTTGGTTTAAATGCTGACTACCTACACAGAAGTTGGAGCTACTGTAAATCAAAGTACCAGCCAGTGAAGAAAAAGTTAGTATTTCAGAATCTGGAATGCTCCATGTAAGAACAGTACTCTGTCTGTCACTCACAATCAACACAAAGTCTCTGGATAACAGGACAACCAATAATAATATCCTAGGGAGGTTCAAAAAATCTCCCAATAGATATTTTGCCAAATATCTGACAGTACATTAGATGGGCATCTGTCACTTCACAAAGCAGTGTATGACCCCAAAGAAATTTCAGGTCTCAGTTCTATGAAGTACTTCACAGTACCTGGCAATTAAGAGTATTTCCAGTTCCATACAGGTCTCATGTTAATTGTGGTACGATAGAAGTACTTTGATTTCAAATAATGGAAACTGAATCAAGGGTGAGAAACAAACCAATAATTTCTGACATTCCTTCGAAGATTCCACTTCAGTTAAGAAACTGTTTGGATGAAGAGCAGAGGGGGAAAGAAAACAGTGGAAATAAAAAAAGTGTGAACTCCTGATTTCTTTTTCATCCAAACAATTCAATTCAGCAGTACTTTGCTGCAAGGAAGTCTTGTGTTTATAAAATTATAATCAAGTCTCAAATCCTAAATCTTCAGATGAGGAGTGAAAAGATAGATAAATGTGAATATTGTCATTATATGTATTGTATTGTATTAATAAATTGTATTAACAAATTCCAAGGAATGGTGCCTTACTAATGCTTTAATCAACACATCATTAAGATATATTTGCTTTAAACCCTTCAGCATACACTAAGGAAATATGCTTCTAATCTCTTTATCTGCTACATATTTATTTACAACAATACCAAGGTGTCCACTTCAAATCAAGCAAATAATAACAACATACATCCACACTATTAAGTGTTGTATTAAATTCTGGCATTCTGCTTTGAAAAAAAGGAATCACTGAGAAGCAAGCCATTTACCACGCCATTTTGCATGGCCCCAGGATTCAGTGTCTTTTATGTAAAATGAGAAACATTACATTCTAAAAAACCAAAAATCAGATCTTCTTCTCCACTTAGTTTTCTTCCTGGCAATTGTCTCCCAGAAGAAATACTGCCAAGCAGCTACATAGCCAGATTCTTAAGGTATTTTGCATGGTATCTTTGGGATCCTCCCACAAAATCAGCCCAGTTTATTTTTAGATTCCCTTAAATTTATTTATTGATTTAGGAGGATATGAGGAATGGACATAAGTGAAGAGAGTTTTATAAAAATGGTTCCTTTTATTAGATTAGCTGATACAGCTTGAAAAAGCAAGCATGCTTTTGGGCACAGGGTGCCTTCTTCAGCAAATCTAACAATACAATTTCAGTTTACTCATATTGTTGGCAATGCTATTATGAAATAATGAACTAAGTAATAAGACGGGTTATGTTGAAGGTTTATTTAATTTGAAATTTCAAACTTCCACATGAAGCCAAATGAAATACTTTCATCAAGGCTATGGGGGAAGAAAGCATAGGATTTTTTTTAGCTTATCTTCCTTCCCCTCCCATGCTCATGACTACTCAGCAACCTGACTCTGTTGCTGCTAATGTTAAGCTCTAAAAGAGCAATAGCTATTCTAATGTTTCCATACAACAGTAAAGGTACTGTTGTAATTACCATTCCACACTTACTAGATACATAAAAGAAATGGTGAAATATCATTGTTTTTACGCAGTCTTGTTCTTCTCCCAGTTCCTGTTAGAAAAAGACTAAGCTCTTCATGAAGTTCTTTACTGTGAGGGCAGTGAGGCACCGGAACACATCACTCAAAGTAGTAGTGAATGCTCCATCTCTGGCAATGCTCAAGGCCAGGTTGGACAGAGCCTTGAGTGGCATGGTCTAGTGTGAGGTGTCCCTGCCCATGTCAGGGGGCTGGAGCTAGATGATCTTAAGGTCCCAAACCATTCTGTGAATCTAAGACTAAGAAAACAGGACGTGGGAGATACCCAACAGTGTATTGCTAGTGTGACTGCAACAGACTGAGAAACAAAATGCAGTGAATAAAAGGTCGTCATGTAGCTTCACTATTTAAAGATCTAACAATAACAGAGAACCTGAACTAAAAAATGAAGAGGAGAAGGAGCTAAACAAGACTAGAGAGAAACCACTGAGACCAGTAGGGAAATGGTCAGGAGCAAAATGAAGGTAGACTGCCTGAATGCTAGAATGTGTAAGAAGGACTTATAAATTGAGCAGAGTAAAGAAAATATGAGACAGCAATCTCATTAATAAGTGGAGATCAGTCTCTGTGGTGATTCCTGGCAATGCAACTGTGATAGCTTGCAGTTAGATTTTTCCACAACAAAACACAACTGCACCACTAAGCAGAAAGACACCATTTTTTTTTATAAGCAGCAGAAAAATAAGTCAGCAGTGTTAGTTAAAATCATCCTAATTAATTTACACCTAATTAAATGTGAAAGTTCTGAATAGCTAAGCATTATTATATGTATTACAGCAAACAAATAGAGTGCAGCACTGATTACTGTACTAGTACAATGTTTTTACTCATCTGCATCAAGAACAAAATTTGGCTTTCTTTTGTTTCTGACTGTTGCTAGAAAACTTCTTACTGAGAACAGGACCATGAAAGCAAAATTTAGACAGAAAAAGGCTGGAGGCTTTGCAGCCTGTCTCAAAGTGCACAAAGCTGGAGAAAAGATAACGATGCACTTGGAACAAGAAATAGTACAATGAGGCATTAAAGCCAACATCCACCAGACTGCAAGGGAGGAATGTGGAGAGTATCACTGTGTACCGGGGATGATGCTGTTCTCTAATTTCCATCCATGTTCATTAATAGAAAATATTTATATTCAGTATTCATTAAGCAGAAAATGAATAGGGAGAAAAGTTCTGGCTGATGTTATTACTATCTCTGGTATTAGTGAGCTGCAAAAACTGCAGGCACGTTATTTATCACCTTGTAATAAGACACTGCCTAAGACACTGAGAGAGAAGGCAGTGTACTTCAAGTCTCTAGAGGCTACCAAGGAAAAACGAACATTACCTCTAGACTGGAATTGAGAGGTTCACCCAGTTCAGATAGATGTGTTATTATCTAGGATTATTATAAAACAGTATTGGGAATGTTATGGCCACACTTCCCTGCTCTTCTCTGCCCTCATTGTCACACACATACTGGGATTAATGGTATGGGGATTAAAGTTTGCCTGTGAGCTAAAAGAAACAAAGGATATTTCTATATCTTCTTAGCTTTTGTACTTTTACTTCTCTTTGATTTGAATGATCCCATCTGTAGAACAGGACCAGAATAGTTCTTTACAGTTCTTGCAAGTGTTACTGTAGCTTCGCAGCTCAAGTACTGGAGGTCACGTAAAGTGATGCTTAACAATAATAGAAGACAGAAGTCATAGCTCTTTATTCACTCTCATCCTATACTGTGCTTTGCTAACCTAGCTGGCATGATACTTAGGAAGCATTTTCATTTGTGTTTTGACATATGGCTTGCAAATTGCATCATTAAAAACACAGCTTTAAAAACACAGCTTGTCTTTTCCATGTACTATTGGCAGTAATCTTTATCACTTCAGCAACCATTTTATTATTGTGAATATTCTGACAATCTTTGTGGGGGGGAAAAAAAATGCTTTAAGCTGAGATACAGAGAGATGAAATCTTTACAGAGCACTTGCTCATTAGGATTCTTACCTTCCCATTAAGCAGCAGAAGCACAGAGAAGAACACTGCTGAACAGGGCATCACCCAACTCAGAAGTACTGCACTGACTCCTGAAATCTATAGCTCAAGCTGGGCCAGAAGCACCTGAGGCAAGTGCATGTTTGAAATCAGTAGTCACAGTCAGTAGCTGGAGCAGGAGCTGCTTAAGAAATCCAATGCTCATAAAAGGCTGTTTTGGCTTATTTCTGGGTTTACAGAAATCACTTTATTAGACCTCTTACTGCAAATCTGATACCAAACACTTCCCTGTTAAGAAACTGAGATGTTCTAAGTCTCCGTTCCCAAAATATAGAAAAAGGAGGAGCATCAGTGCCCTCTCCAGTGTGCAACATTTAAGCTCCAGAAGAGAGGTATCCCATTCTAGAATATGCCTGGAGAAGCCAAACCAACATCTGCCACTTTCAAGGTGTCCCCAAAACAACAGATATAGGATAATCTTCTATCCTAATGGCATTTCCATTCCTTCCTGCTGAATTTGCTCCACTGTACATGGAATTGATTAAATATTCATAGCAACAGTCAGAAAAGGGATAAAAGCAAACTTGGATACAGCCCAACAGCCAAAGTAGTTGTGCTAGAAAGAAAACACACCCAAATTTTAGGCTTTCTTTTGTTGATAAGTCAAAAATAAATAATGAAATGTTCAGTAGAACATAGGTCTGAAACTCAATCTATTCCCCCCTCAGTTTTCCCCACTACTATGCTTTCTCTATACGGATATATATAGGCTTACTCTAGCCCAAGGAAAAATATTTATGCCATACAAATTAGAGTTGCTTCAACAAAAAGGTAGCAAGAATGGTTTCCAGTTACCCCAAGGTATCCTATATTTAGGCACGTGAGCACTCTGATGGGGTGAAGAAGCTTAAATAATTTGGGGAAACAATAAAAAAGGACACAGGATTCTAGCCATGGCATTACCAGGTGAAAGAGGAGGATGCTATGACCGTGTTGACTTGAAATACTCTAAGAGGGCCTCCCAGATTAAACTAAGATAAAATAGACATGAGAACACTTTTTTCATTAATCTTGTAGATGCAGTATGAGAGTTTTGTTCAGCACTATCAAGATGGAGATGCCCAGAAGCAAATTAGTTGAGATACTGAAAGATAATTAATTTTAATGTAATAACCTCCTTCCCTTCCCTCTCAGCCCCACCCCCTAACCCCCCNTATAGAGAATAAGGGAATATGTAGCGAGAGCTGAAGACAGGCTAGTGTTAAAAATAGCACAATATTGTTTACACAAATAACTTTAAGTTATTAAAATACAGACGAGAAAGATAGAGCTCCTACTGCTTTTTTCACATCCAAACACCCCCTTCCCCCCCCCCCAAAAAAAAAAAAAAGTCTGCAAAACACACAAAGAGCTTTTACCTCATTTGAAAGCTCTTTGGGCAAGACAGCATTTGATTAGGCAAATTAAATTTAGAACATATGTGCCTAGAGTAGATATTTTGTATGTAAAACTTGCCTACCTGAAGGAAATCATCACTACAAGAGAAAGACAACACCTAGAAGAGGACACATATACAATATAAAATTAACGTTTAAGAAATTTGAAAAATGACTGATCTATGGACTCAATTTTGGAGACTATAGAAAGTGGTGCAGAGCCACAAAGATGGAAGATCTCACAAGCATTCGGAGTCCTCCTGGGCCTATTCCACACTTCTGCTCAAGCATGGGAGGCTTTTTTACCATCAATTAACAATAAAGAATGTTGGAGCTTTCTAGCAAAAAACACATATATCACATACAATACATATGGGCAAATAGGGAAGCAAAAAAAACATAGCAATATATGTATTCTTGGAGCCTAGACTGAAATCATAAGAGGGGGACACTAAAAGCTGGGACTAACAGTGAAATACAGCTGTACCAGGGAGAGAGAAATAACCTCCCTCAGCACTATATGCTGCTGTATGCAGCACTGTATACTCTGAACTTCAGTGCAGTATTAATTGCCCTCATTTATCAGTGTTTAACATACAAAGTGCAGAATAGAATCACTTAGGCAATTCAGTCCAAGTAATTAGCTATTTTAAATCCTTTCTGTTGCAAAATAATCTGATCTCTCATTTTATGACTTGGAAAACCATTCAGTATCAATTTAGGGATAATATATTAATATTTGTGCCATGTTTCAAATAGATGATGTCATGTCCATAGAAAAGCTTATTATCAAGAGGACAGATCCGAGATGCAAATCACTGAGAATTCAGTTAAAATCAAAGAGAGAGATACTCTACCATTTACTGAGCTGTCTATTGACAACATTCAATGAAGCATCAATTGAACACAAGTTGTTACATGCAACTGTCACTTCCTCAGTCATATAATCTGCATAAGTTGCCTCTTTCCTGTACACATGCTCCTGGCCTAATAAACAACAAAATCACATACAATGGATTCCAGTTGACTTCAATCCAAGCAACCATGTACCACAAAAGGAGATGCTTTCCATAAATTTCTTTTTTATTGTTATTGCATCATTTTCCATTTTCATCAATTTGCTTTTTGGTCTTATTCCATTCTTTTTTAAACAGCTACCCCCTGGAGTCACACAATCATATCTAGAGCTCTCTTTTTATTTCAGAAAAATGTTTGAAGGTTTTATGGCTGTTGAGAGGAACTTTCAAATGCAAAGACTTAACAAGCCAGAAAGCAAGTAAGATAATCACCAGTTTCTACTGTCTTACTATTTTTAATGGATTGGCTTGTATTTCCTGAAGGATTCAGAAATTCTGGACATTCAGTGCCAATTAGGACAACTCCGAATTTAAACATAAAATTTTTGCTTCAAAGAGCAAATTTTCAAAAGGTATACATCTGAAACTATGACAAGTTCAAGAACTTGAGAGTATAAAACTCCTCAGGTAGGAGTTTTACTTGTGTGTGCAAAGTGAACTATACACAAAATCCTAGAATGCTGAAGTGTATATATATGTGTATGTGTGTATGTATATATATATATATATAAGAAGTGGAAAAAAAAAAAGGTCAGTCATGTTTTAGCTGATTTGATTTGACTGTGCTTAAAACTGTTCATAACACAAAACAGAAAAAAAAATCACTTATTTTCTTTCAAAAATAAAGGTACAAATATATTTAGTGACTTGCGAGTTGCTAATGCAATAAGATAACCTGATGAAAATAGTCATTAAAATACGGCTGGTACTATGTCAGTATAAGTAACAGTGAGCTGAAAAAAGCTCTTCTGATCTTTTTCACTGTAAAATGGGCTTTTTCATGTCCACATCACACTCAGTTGAAAATTACCTCTATATAGGTGAATACAGCTGCAGCACCCTATTTCATTCTTGCTATAACACCGCAGGAAAGATTTGTGAGGTTACCTCTTTCTTTCTCATCATTGTCAGTGTTCATATTTTTTCCTCTGATCTCTCCTAACCCCCAATTCCAACAGGGAAAAGCATCTTATGATAAGCAGCCTTCTGTGCTTAACTCGGATTGTAGTCAGATGTGAATCACTACTCAAAGCTTTTCTGCACCTTCTCACAGCTGTTCCAACAATATTTGGCTTTGAAAGATGTCTCACTATATATTAAGCTAGGGAAATGTCTAGGAATTGATTATTATTAGTGTGCTGCAAATGTTTTTTTTCTATTCATCCTGCTTAGTTTATCTTCATAACCTGAAAGACTGTGTAAAAGATTAGCTACATAAACTAATTAGCTGTTACCAAATCTGCATTCCAAAGAGGGATCTGCTGCTTACTGAAAGCTGCAAGAAGCAGGTGACTTCTGGTTTCTTTGAGCATGCTAATGCTCAAATACTGGGCTTTAATCTAGAAAATTCTTTTTAAGTTCTCATCTCTTTCTTGTGATAGGTGAGATCACAAGATTCCCCTTGTTGAAGGGGACAGTAAATGCAAATTCCCATTCTGTGGAAAGCTGTGTCAGATCTATTGTGATATAAGAGGCATGAGTATTCAGACTTGTATTTAATATGAAGAACTTTGCCTTCATAACTTTGCACACAGAGTTTCTGTTGGTACAGGCTGAGCACAGATAAGTTGGTATGGCTTTTATTTCTTTTTTAACATTTTTCGGCCTTTAAGTGTCTTCTCAGAATCACCTACTGGGATTCACCTTTGATCTATGCTTTCCCAACTGTGCTTCTGGAACTGAGATTCAAAGCTTCCAGCATTTACCCTACCTGAAGTCTTAACCAGCTACAAACATATATATGTGTGCAGCAGACATCTCCTTTAGGACTGCCTTTTTTGTTCTTCTCTAGTATTTTGCCAAAATCAATAGCCAGTCTTAATGTGAATGCAAAAGACAACATCTTCAATTAGGATTGGGAATATGCACACTTTCTCCTTTGTAGCCAAACTATTCTCTCAATTTTAATGGAATAACTCCACCAACCTGAGCCCTCATGGACAATTCTGTATGACCAACGTTTGTACTATATGCAATAGTAGAATTCATGTAACTATCATTTAACTGAAAATTAATGTAAATTGGAATGGTCAGTTTATTACTTGCAGAATCATAGAATGAGTAGGATTGGAAAAGGCCATATTTGTTTTAGCAAACGGATATATTTTAGTTTGTAGACTTCAGCTGGTTTAGAATAAACTTTGCAACTGTGGAAAACATGTATTCCTGCTGAGCTTTTTCAACATAATGTGTTATCTCAGCAATTTCTTGTCCTCTCTGGGAAAAGCTGCAAAGAATCAGTGTATTGTCTCAGACTAAGTGAATTCAGCATCTGTTTATGATATTCTCAACAGAAAAGTTGTTTCTTTTCATCGTCTGCAGATGCAATTATAATATCAAGGCCTGCAAAATGTTCAGATATGAGATGTTTGAGACTAGCAAAAAAACCTAGAATGAAAAGTTACCTTTTTCATTTAAAAAAAAAAGATCCTCTGAGTTCCTCTGTTCAGAACCCTTCATCTTGAACATAAATATCATGTAACCATAATACTTTGCATGTTTGTTTCACCTTCCAACTGAGCCTCTCAATTCACTTTGCAACTATCACTGGATTAAGCACAGGAGGCTGCTGGACTTCTTTGCTACACATTCAATTTGGTGTCCACCAGGAGCCTCCAGGTCCTTTTCTAGCAAGCTGCTTTGTAGCTTGTTGACCCCCAGTCTGTACTGGTACAGAGGGCTATTCCTCTCCAGCTGCAGGAGTTCACAGTTCCCTTTGTTGAACTCATGAAATTCATGTTAGCCATTTTCCCAGCCTCTTGATGTCCTTCTGAATGGTAGCACAACCATTTGATGAACCAGCCACTCTTGCCAATTTTGCATCTGCAGTCTTGCTGGGCACACTGTGACCAGGATATATATGCATCCTCATTACAAATACAGGACAATTTGGTTTTGGTTGAAATAATGTTTGCACTTTTTCTTAGGACTCTGCCATACTGCTAACTTTATCTAACTCTGCCCTTCTGTCTCCTGTTTCTCATACCAACATTTACATCTGGTTCATAAGTCTACTACAAGCCTGAGTAGGAGGCTGACAGAAGGAGCAGTCAGAAGGTGGGCAGCAAAACAGGAGATATTTGCTTTGTTTTTCACTTGCTTGGTGCTGAGCTGATAAAGTTCCAACTAAGAAGCCCAGACCAAACAAGACATCTGAGCTCAGTAGGTAGGTAACTCAAAGACAGATTTTAAAGAAGTGAATTGGTGGAAGTTCTTGTGCGCAAGATAGGTGGATAGGTGACCTCCAGCTTATGCAATCTAAGTAGATCCTAAGATAGTTTTTCTATCACTAATTAAAACTACCCAAAAATCTACTGTCAGTTTTCAGTGGGATGATTCTGCAAAGATGAGTAAGTGTGAAGTTAGAGGAAGTGGTGTAGTTTCTGATCAGCTGGCAGTTACTCTCAGAGATAGATGATTTACGGGAGAGACCTCATCTCATTTCTTACCACACAACAATGGTCAAATTTAGATTAAAAACTGTATAAAAGGATTACTTCTTACTGTAAGGGTAGTAAAAGATAGGGTTTAAGTAACTATTTATTGCAAAGGAATAAATTATTCAGGGACAAAATCTCATCCAGAATGTCCAAGTGACTAAAGAGCCATCCGAACATCAGAAGTAGATTACAAAACAGAGAAAAAAATACCACCATTACTTTTTTTTGTTGGCTATATATTGTTGCTTTATTCATTAATCCTTAGGCCACACTAATGGTTTTCCACTTGTGGCCCACAGAAAGGAAAATTCATGAATAAGGAACATTCATGGATAATATCTAGGGAGACTGAGAACTGCAATGTCATAGAATCATAGAATCAAAGAATCATAGAATAGTTAGGGTTGGAAAGGACCTTAAGATCATCTAGTTCCAAACCCCCTACCATAAGCAGGGACACCAGTTGTTAGGCCTGAATTCCTTCTACAAAGGTCCATAGATCCACTAGAAACATATGCTGGTCTTCAAGTGAAAAAGATTCAAAAATAGTACCCCAACCTCCCACCCAGGAGAGAAAGAACAAGTCATTTATCAGAAAGCAAGCTTGGGAACTGGTGAAAAATATTCAAATCTCTGCTCTGCCATGCACTTCTGTGATCCTTAGCAAATCAGTCACTCTGTTCCTGAATCTCTACCTGCAAAACAGGGCATGCACATCCTTATCTCTTCAGATCACTGTGAGAACACATTAAAGATATGCACTTCAATGTACTACTGTCAATAGATGTCACTAAATAGAGGAACAGCTGCCAACTGAATTATTTCAGAAACATTCATAAAAGAAGCCACCTGTAATTATGAGGGGATTAACTGGCTTTACCACACTATGGAAGAAGGAATGTTAGAAACAGCATCCATTCCACTGTGTAGTCATTTATGAGCCAGTTATGAATAAGTGATTTTTGTGAAAAAATATAAAAAAACAAAACAAAACCCAAAATTATCCCTCAAATGTGATATTAACCACAAATGTGACATTAACCACAGGATAAAAAACAGTCACTCTACATTCCACTCTTCAAACTATTCTATTAAACCAAAAAGCCTATAGGAAGCAAGAGAAAATCAGTCAATAGCAATAGTCTGCTCCAGCAGAAATACTAATGAATAAAGTGTCAAAAGATCTATCCTACTTTGTGAATTTACTTGTCAGTATGGAAATACAGGTTCAAAAAGGGTATAAATTGCAAGATGTTGCTGACGTAATTACAACTGCTAGTAACAACCAAAGATTTTGTCCCTGATGTCCAAGATGAAACATACAACTACCAAGTACACAGTAATAAGAAAATAACAATGAAAAAAAAAAGTAAGTCAAGCTTGAAGAAGTAACATAAGAGACAAATGTTTTGCAATACACTACAAATAATGTTGACTATTCTGAGGGCTTTGGTCAATAGAGATGCTTCAAAAATGCAGTTAGACATTGAGTCATTCCAGTCTGCTAAAGGCTAATCTATTTGTGCAAGATCTCCTGGCCTCTTGCCTATACTGTGAAGTCAGAAATTCATGTCTGAAAATGCCATTCTGGATTCCAGAGAAGGTGTTACATAGTGCACCACAGACCACTAAAAATACAAGCTGCACAATTCACAGTATGCAGATAGGATAACTATTTAGCACCCATATGCTGAATCAGGCAGGACTAATACTGTCTTTGTCAGGGTCAACACAGATCTGGTAAGGATATGCAAAGGTGAATATTTGTGAAGCACTGAGATACTGCTGTGATAACCACAAATAGAAAGGGGATAACAAAAATAACCTTACACCTAAAACATCTTTAGAAGCAATTAAAAAAAAAAAATCCCACTAGGGACAATCTTGATTTACTCAAAAATATGTGAGTGATATTACATAAAACACACAAACACAATTAAAAACATCATTCAGATCTTGTAAATAAAGTCCTTCAATATAGCATATTTAGCCAGCACCTTTTATGTAAAGCCTTCTTTAACAATTTTATTTGCTCATTTGCTTGGTGGCTACATTTCTGAAGTGGAATCATAGAATGGTTTGGTTTGGAAGGGGCTTTGAAGCTCATCCAGTTCCAACCCTCCTGCCATGGACAGATACCTTCCACGAGACCAGATTGCTCAAAGCCCTATCCAACCTGGCCTTGAACACTGCTGGGGATGGGACAGCCACAGCTTCTCTGGGCAACCTGTGCAGTGCCTCACCACTGTCACAGGAAAGAATTTCTTCCTAGTATCTAATCTAAATCTAATGTCTTTCAATTTAAAGCCATCCCCCTTGTCCTGTTCCTACATGCCCTTGTAAAAAGCCCCTTTCCAGCTTTCTTTTAGTCCCCCTTTAAGTACTTTAAGAATCATGGGTCTCCTGTAGCGAAGGTTTTCTGAGGTTTATCTTTGAAAACAGTATGCCCTATCACAGATAAATTTCTCAGAAAATGGTCTCTGTATTTTGGGCAACACTATTACTTTCAAGTTCTATTTCAAATCACGTAATATATGCTGTCCTCAGTAAGCTTACAAGTCTTGGAATAACATGATTTTCCCAGTAGAAAAACAGGAAGAACATAAAAAGTCTATAAAAGCAGAAGGTAATAAAGAACTTCAAATTAAGTATCTGCAAACTCTCGAGGCTATTATAGACAATTTTGTCATTTGAAGGGATGGTGCAGTGTTATAACATTTACGTTAGATAGCTCTCATTTTGCCTGCCAAAACATGTCTGCTTTTAACATCATATACACAAATGAAAACAGACACCTGAAGCTGCATAAGTGGTCAATCAGTGCTCATATTCAAAGCCATACATTTTCTCAAAATTCTAATGCATGTGATCTCAGAAACTTCTTTGACTAAAATATTTCAAAGGAATAAGATTGAAAAGTTGCTAATAAATTGCTACAAATTACTTGAATGCTGATCTGGTCAAGTTAGTAACACTTTTATTGTAATGCCATTTGTAACACAAATTGCATTTCAGTCTGCTATCTTTCAGTAATGACTATAGCAATTTCTTCACAATTGGTTTGTAAGAGTAAAGTTCAGCAACTTTGCTAGGAAAGGATATATAAAACATTTAATTTAAACAATATTTATTAGTTGCTTATAAGTTTCATGTAAAGTGTCTCTATCTGATTTCCAATACTAGTTTTTTTAAAGAATGCTGTACAACCTGACTATGGGCACAATAATAATCCAGAAAGTCTTCAAGGAGATAGCTGATCATATGCCCAAAATATAAAACTCTGCCCATATTTCAGTCTACTGCAACTTGGACACCAACAAATACTCAACAGTCTTGTAAGCAGGTGAAAAAAAGACCCTTAGAAATGAAAAAAAAGACATGGTCTTTTTTAACTGAAGAGTCCGTATGTTCACATGCAAACAGTTGTACCTTGTTTGGAACCTGCTTACCTTTCAAATACAGTTATCCTCAGTGTCAATTTAGTAAAGAAAAAAATTGAAAGGTCGACAGAAATTTTCATTAAGTAAAGTAGTAAGGAAATGGTTTCAAAAAGTTAAGTGGATAAATTGAAGGAGAGCTTAATAGCATACAAAACCAAGGAGAATTAATTTCTGGCAGTAAATTACATATTTCATCAAGCGCATGCTAGCACATCTCTTTCTCTCAGCCTTTGGCAAGATCATCAACCATATCTTATCCTATTAACTATCTTTCCCCTATTCCCTGTATTTTGTCCCAAGACAAAATAAGGCAACTTCCATACCCAAAGTGTCTAGGAATACATAGCACCAGAACAATGCCAATATCTCTGACACAATAATGTTAGTTATATCCGTGGAGTTAAATTTATTTACTTGGCAAACTCTTTTCTTCCCCCATATATTATCACTCTTAGCTTACAAAATCTGGTGATGATTAACACAGTGCTGCAGAGGCTAATGTGTAATAGATGTAACTGGAGGGCTTGAAGAAACATCCACAATGCCTGAGGCTTAAATCCTGACACAGAAACGCATACTCATACACATGCTTTAAGTTCACCACCTCAAATTTTATACAGGGTATTTGCTACTTGCAACAATGCCTATAGCAAGGTTCAGCTCAGGAAACCCAAAATAGAACACATAAAGATCCCTTACTCAGCCAGTCTTCCTCTATCAGCTTTTAAAACTGTTTTTGGCTCTGACTATATTTTTCAAGTCTTTGCTAGAGCCGCATTCATCCAACTAAGAAGCACAGCACCAATACCCACATCCTGAAAGTAAGAAATCACACAGAAGCTGAGTACTGAAATCCTTCAGCAGACTGAAATATATTTAAATGAGAATCCATTCAAGAATTCTGAATAAAAAGCTGACAACCAAGAATGAAGGACTGCTCACATGTGATTTCTCAACACAAGGAAAGAACTGAATACTCAACCTATCTCTAGTGTCGCTGGTATAGTAAAATATGATTTATTATTTACAACAAATAGTCACTGGAGAAAAAGGTTTACACTCCAAGTTGTTAACCTTTTAGGCATGCTTCCTTTCTTTTGAAGATTATTTTAACTCAATGGTTATGCGGGTAACACACTAGAAAGTAAAAAGATTATCCAAAATTTGCAGCCTAATACTGAAAACTGTCTGGTTTTAGATTACACTTAATCATGGATTTCAAGCAAGCATGCAAGTAGGGGCCAGTGCCTATATCACAGTTAATATGATTGGAAAGAACATGACATTCAGGAGAGACAGAGCCTGTCTGCTTCAGATACACAGGAACTCCTAACTTCATAAAGCAGAAGGAAAATTCAGTAAGCATAGATCTATCAGAGGACTTGTGTGATGACATACACTGAACGACGACCAACACAAAGAATTTACAATCTAAATCAAATACAACACAGGAGATGAAAATTAAGAAATGGAAGCATGTGGCTGTTTTTCTTGATAGAATTTTACATGTGAAAAATCAAGGTGATTATAGTCATCGGTACTCAAAGGGCTGCTTGAAAACAGTGAGTCTGGAGACGTTTTTATTCTCCTACAAGTAATAGAAATTAATTTCTTAGTTCAATAATTCGGTGAGGTACTAAGAGTTTTTGAGAAGCATGAAAATTAAGATGATGGTTATCTTCTAGGAGACAATAATCTTCAGTAGGCTCATCCTCCTGAACATATTTAGCAACTCGGTAGGATTCGGTTGTTTTATAGGAAGAATTCAGAGTTTACCTGCACTTTGAAATGTTTCTGAAGGGTGGATAACAACTGAATAACTATTGAACACCAGTAAAGTGAAATTCTAGAAGAGGGACAGTTTATGACTATTTCTTGTTTAGGGTCTCCTGACATAATATAGCAACACTATGTATTCCTTCAGAAGCCTTGTTATTTCCACAGCCAGATTTCATGCTTTATCCTTTAAAGCCCTACTGTCTATCAACTCCACCACAAATCATGTAAACATTTCTCTTTTCAAAACAAAAGTACACTTTCAAAACAAAAGGTACACATTCAAAACTCCCAATGGAAACCTAAAGGTCAGGCATTTATATTTTCACCAGTTAGTAACTTTCCATAAAAAGACCCATGTTTCTATTCAGCGCATTCCTCACTTTTCTAACATTTTTTAGCTTTTAGAAAACAGGGGTGATATACCATCTTCTAATGGGAATATTGGTGGAAACCAGTTATTAAACAGAGTCATTTTCTCCTAATACAGAAAAAAAAAATAGTTTATAATTTAAAACATTATTGCCTTGTATAACACAGAATGATCATTGCAGGGGGGTTGGAACTAGGTGATCTTAATGTCCCTTCCAACCCAAACCATTCTATGGATCCTGTAATTTAACGTTTTCTTTCACTGCAAATGCCCTAATAAGCCACTGTCTCCTCTGTACAAGAGGATTGCTGATATGTATCAAGCCTGAAACATGTCAGGGATTTTTGTTTCTTAGACCCAGGCTAATCTTAGATCACCAACCTTGCCTTTGGAGTACATCTTACGAAAATTAGTCAAAGTGGCAGACACAGAAAGCAGAGCAGATCAAACAGCAAAGTTACCATCAGTAATTAGAGACAGCATTCTCTGGGGCTGCTGCCTGTAGCAGCAGGACCCTCTTGCTGCTCCGGATCCAAAGGCACCTGAGCAGAGCAGGAGGGTGAGCAAGAACTGGGGCAAGCATGGCAGTCTGCCAGGACTGGCATCTCCCTGCACTGAATGGACTCTGTTTCTGCATTCCAGTTCATACTCTTCCCTTTCAGATACCTACTTACTCGCTCTATCAATTTCAATGTTTTTATATTCCCATCTTATTCACATTCCTTCATATCTCATTTTCCCTGAGTCAGGAACCAGTTTGCTGCAGTTCCCATTTTCAGGATTATCACACAGTACATGCTTTCTTTGACAAATTGGAGATTAAATACTGCTACCATTTGTCAAGAAGTCATTTGTCAGATGGCGTCTATAAAACAAGAACCTCAGACAACTTCAGAAACATTGTCCCTCAGTTCTTACCTTGGTACAGAATGGTTCAGAGGCGGAAATACACCACGGGTAGCTCTGCGCTGCCTCACCTCAGGCCTGCTGTTCAAAATCTCAAACTCTTTTTCTTAAAAGGAAGTAAGTATCAAACTCAGGATAATAGAATCATATAATAATTTAGTTTGGAATAGGCCTCTGGAGATCATCTGATGCAAATTCCTTTGCCCTACCAAAGTATGGCTATTTATATAATACAAAAGGAATCCATAAATCTGCAGATTATCTTTCTATGCAGAGTCCCATACTACAATATCTTTCATAGGACATAGAAATTAACTGAATTTATAACAAGAGCACAGAACTGACAACCTTTGTTCTTTTGAGACCCTGTGACTGACCTAATCATAGGTTTTAACTGGGAAAGGTACTTAAGCTCCTGTGACAAGCACTAATATTATTTCCAAATACAAGTGATTTCCTGCCTCACATGTGATTTAAGTGCCTTGTATCCAACAGACAGAAGGAATGAACTGTTACAATAAAAGAACAAGTATTGTACTTTGTTTTCCTTCTTGTAAAGGGCAAAGAGGAAGCTTTGTTCAGTGACACCATAGCACAGGCAAAGTAACCAAGAAGTTGTGTGATCCCACTCTTCCACACACAGATAGCAGCAGTCAAATGCAAAAGACATTTAATTAAAACTCTCAAGTTAGTTCTTTAAGTTTGGAGTGCTTCCACTGAAATACATTCTCTCACATAAAAGGAAAATTATAATCAGTCAGTATTGTGAGACCCACTGACAAGAGCATCAATGGGCTTTCTGATGCTGCCTGCAGATTTTATTAGTAATCTATAAAAAAAAATCCTATTTTAAAATTACTTTAATAATAGTGATAGAGCAAAGTCAAATACACAGCAACAGACAAGCTACTTTTGAAAAAACCATAGCTATCATTTACAAAGAGAATTTTACCCAGTAAGCATAATTTAAAGATCAAATGCCAGGTACAGTCCAGATCATCCATTCCTTCTAGTGTGAATAAATTAAATCAGATTCAAAACAGATTAGGATTAAATCATAGCACTTGAGTTAACTAAAAATAGCTTTGGCATTTATGCCTAGAAACCACAGCTATTACACCATCAGCAATATTCACAAAACTGGTTATAAACACTTTCAGAAGGAACCCTGCAGAAAGCTGCACCCTCATAGAGCTGTCTGGGCCACCTCTTCAGCTGCATTCCCTGTGAGTACATGCCAAGTACAACATTTTGAAAAAGATGAAACTCTTTAGCTGTATCAAGGACTCAAAGCTCTCTCTATGGCAAAGCTGATTTAATAACACCTCTGAAGAAAGCTCTTGAGGAAGTTAGAGAAGCCACTAGTGTCTTATAAGTAGCACTCCCAATGACTCAATTCCAGCACCATGCTGTGGTGCCCTTTCCTTCCTCCATTTAACACAAAGCCTGAATCACAGTTTAGCAGGCAGATAATAGTTACATAAAGAGGGCTAAGACAGGAGGAAATTAAGAAGAAACAAATTGTTTGCGCTCTTCTTGCTTGTACCAGTATCTGGTATGTTCCCAATTCAGCTCCCCCAGGAAGCGTATACAGAGGTCAAGGCTGTACCCAAAGTCCATACTGGGCAGACTGGTAACAGAGTTCTGAGCTTGTCTGGTGACAGTGCAGAACTGTCTTACAGCATGACTCATGACCACAGGCTGCACTCAGCTAAGAGCAACTCTAACCTTTCCATCCACAATTAGGCCCTAGTCCTGCTTCTATATGAGTGCAGAAGTCCACCTACATTTGTCAAAAGAGGATATAGGATCACACATACTTCAAACTGATTTACAAGATACTGCAACAAAAATACAAGTATATTTTCCTGCAAAGATGCGCTGAATGCATTTGATCTACTAGCTCAAAGAAAATTAAAAATTACCAAGACAATTAGGAGGAATGAGGTACTTGGCCTTCCAGGTGTAGCAGGTTTGCAGGAGACAATCCTTCACACTTGAGTTTTATAGAATGAGCATGCTGATTTTAACACACGTGTAAGGCTGAAGAGTTACACGGTATGGTGTTAGTTTCAGAAGGTGCACAGACATAAACAGCAAGGGGGAAAAGATAAATTATTTCCATTTTAATTTTATTAGTTTTTTCTTCTGAAATTAAATTTGACAATAAATTGTCCTCTAGGTGAAGAGGGGGAGGTGGGGTGGGTGTGGAAGTTCTTAAGAGTAGATTTTTTTGACATTCTCCTTCAGGTTTTTTTCAGCTGCTTGGTACCACCATGAGCAGCTGCTCCCAGTCACAGTGCTCTTACCACTGCCAGACTGCACACTGAGAGCTGGACATCTACTGTGAGAGAAGGATTGTATAGGGTAAAACTCCATAGGCTACTTTGAAGTCTTATTTAGCACTCTAGAGGTTAAGAATTTAATTCCAGGTTTTACTGGAATTTTATAGGGAATTTTACTTCTATATTGGATTATGTGATAGACTTCTAATCTCAAAAAGAAATGCTGCATGCTCCATGCAACTTGTCACTTTTGTGGTTTACATAAGCAATGGATAAAATAGCATGTCTACAAGGATCCTGCAAAATTTTGCAAACAATGTGACTGTTCTGTTTAAATCCTTGTACCTACTTACATCTTTGTGTACATTTAGGAAAGCAGGATGGATAATGTGATTAATTGCAAATGCATGCATGTTGTTGAAATATGACTATTCGATAGTCAGAATCCTTAAAACTCCAATATTCATGGGTTTGTAGTTGCTGAATCTTCTTCCTGACTGGTCTGTTAAAAAGAGTTCACTCTAGAAAAATTAAATCACTTATTTCACTAAGTCTTTTCACTTATTTAAGCAGTAAAAGAAGTTCATTATACATGCTAAATCATACACATTTAAAAGCTTCATCCTCTAGATTATGACTGTTAACTGGATATATATAAGTTCAGCCAATGTGTCCCTGAAGAAAAACGTTATGCCTCAGAATACAATGCCATTTGCAGACAGCAACTGGAGACAGTATTTTCTAAGCATGTGCAGTGCACAGAGATGCAGAGCTATAGGATCACTGCAGGCCATGTTTGTACAGTATAGTTCTAGAGCTTAAGATGATCAGTTTTTACTGTTTGCTACCAATTTGATCTTTATATCTCAACAGGAAGTCCAGGTTCATTTGTAGTTCAGAAAGTGCCAAAGACTGGACACAGGGTGGTTTTGAGCTTTAGTAAATCACAGCAAAGCTTCTATTGAAAATGAATTGATAGGAGAACTTAAACACTTCTAGCCATTAAAGTTCTTGAATGGTCATGAACAGACACTATCCTTTCTCCATTGTGAGAAGGTTTAGGGAACTTGTTCTTGATGCAGAATCACTTTGTATAGTTGCATATATCTTGTAAGACTGTCAAACATTCAAGATCTGCCTCCAAGATCTACCTCCAATCATACCAAGGAAACAGAGGCAGTGATGCCAGCTAACATGCATAACAACTCCAAAGACAGCTCAATTTCACCTTCTGTCAAAGTACATAGAACAAGTTACAAGCGTAAGATGGTACACAGCCTGCTGTGCTGGTATACCAATTTCACAACTACCATGAGACTGCTCTAACTTGAGTGGAAGTCTTCTGAAATCCATGGATGTTAATCATCACCTATAAATGCTAATAATAGTGAAAGTGCACTGCCATGAATGGCTTACAATGCAGCTACAGCTCCTGAGCTTCACTTGCTGTAGTTCTTGATTGCTCCCATACATTTCAAGCTCTCTAAGCTACAAGGTCTGAAGCAGATTCTTTGGAAAAGCACTCTTTTTTTTTTTTTTTCCCCTCTGAGCCTTTAATCACAGACATGCTCTAAAAAAATTGAGTGCTGCAGATACATGAGGGTCTAAGTAGAGAAGCTTTCAATGTCTTATATATGCTGATAGCCTCACTTCATTACATCTAACACCTTTGCTTCTTTATAAACCCTTGGCTCAGCTCATCCTGTGACATACTTGATGAGGGCTGATGATTTGTCATCAGCCTTTTCCTTCTCTTCTGACATTTTTCATTATCTGTGTTCTCTCTTCTGTGTGACTTCAGCACTTTTCACCACAACAGCTGTCTTGATTCTCCTGAAACTATTATTTCTCTATAAGTACACTTAATCCCTGGTGGTATTTAGAACAGGGAGATGTGGTGAAACTGATAAGAGGATTGTGAATCAATACGTTGATTTCCCTGTGAAGAACAACTGCTGAGGAGTATTTACCATGCAAGAGTTTCATGGCTTGGCTGCAGCTGTGCACACTGACTGGGGCTACATCCAGGCTCTCCATTTCTAAATGTTCAAGATGGCTCATGATCATATTTTACTATCATTCACACAGTATAATGATGACCTTCATTTGCTGCTTGAAACCAAGCTTAGCCATACCTGGTTTCACATTAATAGCCAAAATTAGTTTAGAAAACGGACTGTAGAAAAATATTTTTCTCTTTAAAGTGGTGAGGGGCAGCTGTGGTTACCAACTACCCTTTATGACACATTCCCTTTTTTCTTTCCATTTGTCTTTCACACTGTTACCCTGTTGTGGTTTAAACCCAATTTCTACTCCCCCCTCTTCTTTCTTCCCCCTCCCCTCCCACTCCCAGGAAGGATGGGGAGGAGAATCAAAGGAATGCAACTCCCACAGGTTGAGATAAGAATAGCCAGTATGCTGCTATATGGCCTCTAGCCTTGGCTCGCAATTCTGAACAACTTTTAAGAAGTTAATATTCCTTTATAGGAGTGTTTCCTCACATTCACCCACCCACCAAGAAACCAGGAGAAAAGCATCAAACACTAAGAAGTTGTTCTGTTCTACCACAGAGATGACAAATGCACTGCAAAGATTTCCTGTTGAGCTTACTGAGCTTTGCCATAAAATTCAGAAATTCCTTTACAGCCCTCTAGTCCTGCTGGTTTTACTTCACTTGCTGCTAACATTATGTAGTTCTTATGAAATGAGCAATTGAGAAAGGAGAGAAGATTTTTGTTTCCTTTGGAATTCATCCATAGAAATAGTATGACCAACAAAAAAAAAAAAAGATAAGTCTGATGCAGAAAGCTCTGAAGTATAAAAAAAAAGCAGCCCAACAAAACAAGAACTCCTACTCTTTGAACATATGTAAGTTGGGTTTAAGTGTCTACATTTCTTTTCACTGAGATGCCTGATTCACATGACAGAGTTGCATGCAGTTCTTTTAAATATTCAATAAACATGTATTTTTCAGGAAAAAAAAAAAAATTCGTCACAATTTATATGTGCCATAAAGCACATTTCCATATTTTATTTTTTAACATCAAAATTATGTCATGGAAGCATTTAGAAGATGAACCAGTAAGAGAATCTTTTTACACAGTCCTAAATGTAGGAAACCTGCTGGTTTTACAACATGCAAGTATCCTGCTGAGGGAGTACAAAAAAGCTAAAGTGGAACAAAGTTTCTTAATCAATACATCACTTACCGAAAAAAAACCAAAAAGATGGGTCAGCATGGTCTATTCACCGTCGAAGTCAAAAATAAGCTTCTTGGTTTGAAGACTTTACTAAGAATTTTGGATCCTCATTTTGGAATAGGATTCTGTTTAAAGCTGACGTGCTTATGTTACAAATAAAGCTAGAAATCCAGCAACATGGATTCATGTGAATGTGTGGTCCCTTAACATAGGGACCCGTAACAGGTCACTGTCTTTTCCGTATGCAGGGATTCACCTTAAAAATAGATTTTCCCTCTTTACTTCTCTTAGACAGCTTCAGAATCTTTTAATTCCCAACCTACCCACTATCCATCTTGTACCTGCTAAAAAGACAACCTTTTTTAATAAAATATTTCATCTCCCTGATTAATCATTTCATGCATTTTTTAGTTTCAATCAACCCTTCTCACATGAGACACCTATGATATTTAGATGAGGACCTAAAAGCATTTGTACAATAGAAACTTTTCCTGTCTTGAACAAAAATATATATGACCGATTCACAGCAGTACAACAGCACTGGCTTGAGTAGTTCTGTGACTGACTCACATGTTTTCTTAGTGGTTGTTTCAAATTATAGACTCCCAGATGACAGCTGAAGTTCCTTGTTATTAGAAGGACTTTTCACACTAGTTCTATTATTCTGATAAGCCTCTGTATTAGTGATGCCTGCAAACCTAGTATCATGTTTATTAGCATCACAAGCTTTTGTTGCCAGTCGTCGTGAGGAATACTTGGAGGTACCAGTCCCAGATGCTGAGTTACTAATTTCCTTCTGACCTGTATTTTTTTTTGTCACCACAGTGACTATAAGACATGGACTTAATAAAACATCCCAATTGATCCAAAGCTAAATATTTCCATAATTTTGCATTGGACTGATAGTCACTTTAGTTGTGGGTCTGAGAACAGAAACTTTTTCATTATTTGCCAGCCAGCCAATAAACCAAATACAACTACTCACACACCAGAAGAGGCACATGCAATCTGGATACAAACAGAACTTTTATAAGTGTATTCCCATAGCATGTAAAATGCTGCTGGTGATAACTGAGCAGAGGTCCCAGCAGTTTTCTTGCTAAATGACACTGGACACTGTCTTCGGACATTGCTTTATTGTCATTGTCCATTGTCCACTGTCACTGGACATTGCTTTATTCAGATCATCTTGTAAGGTGCTCAGTATTCCAGATCATTCACACATCTTCTTCAAAACAAATATATGAAATCAATATATGAACAAGTTAGGAGAAATGTCAACATTGTGCAATAGCTGCAATATAATGCTTGTTCCTAAGAAGCCACAGCTGTGCTTTACTGGTTCAAAGTATAATTTTAACTTTGTGTTTTCATTAGAGAGTATTTCTCATCCTGCTTTGTGAATACTATCTGCTACTTCTAAGTATGATATTCAGACTAGTGGGCTATATATATCAGGACAAACCTCTTGCTGGTCAAAAAATGAAACAGAAATATCCAAGTTTAGTTCTATAACAGATTTTGACTCACTGAACATGTAATTCTCAGAGGATGAATTTCAAATGTTGATATACCTATTGTAAAATAAGATTAAGGGACAAGGACCAGCCTTCATTACAATTTTATAGATAATTTCCTAGAGGGGCTTATAGAAATAGTAACTTGAAAAAGATAGTAAGTGGTTATCTGTAATTCAACAATTACATACAGTAGAACAGCACTGTGGTAGCAGGCTCTCTGCTACCTTTGGGGCTATACTATAAAGAATAGGAGGGGGGGAAGAAAGTAAAAGAACAGGAAGGCCAGGAGGGAATCATAAGACTACGGAAGGAAGATGCACAATGGAACTGAAAATTCATTAAACCCTCTCTGCACAACATCACAACCGTGTGGACCCAGGAGAAGAAAGGTAGCAGGTTTCCAAAATAAAACACTCCTCTCCAGAACTACTAATGCCATCATTGCCTGCAGGAATATTCTGCACTATCTACTCCACAGGAGAAGTGAAGCACAGACATGATTAAGCGAATAGCAGAATGTTTTCTATAGATGCACCTCATGAGGCAGGATTAGGGAGCAAGTCAGTCTCTCAATCTAAGTCTGAGCTGAGAGGTCAGGAAGACAACAAACACGTTCCTCTCCCTTAAGAGCAGCACTAGGAAGTTCCACAAGCAAAATATTACAAATTCAACAAATTGACTTCTTTCATTACAAATACATATATTTTAGGATATACTCTGTGAGATACACGTGATGTACAAAACAAAGAATTTCTTTAGATTGGTTATATATTATAAGGTGAGCAAATGAAATATTATAATCTTAAAAGCCATGAATTACTAAGAATTACTACATCACATGATACCATAAAGGCCTGAAACTTAAAGCTACTTCCTTAATGGTACCAAAACCCCTTGTTTCAAAACCTTGCAAAGAAAGTCCTCCTTTTCTTAGCTCCTACAGTACTGGTAACAATTTAAAGTCATCTATAATTTGCTGCTCTGGTGATATCTGTAATGCTTCTCATTAAAGAGCTAACTTGAAATAGTCACAAACAAGTCACACTAGAATAGTTAGGGTTGGAAAGGACCTTAAGATCATCTAGTTCCAACCCCCTGCCATAAGCAGGGACACCTCACACTAAACCGTGCCACCCAAGGCTTCATCCAACCTGGCACACTGACAGNAACAATTTAAAGTCATCTATAATTTGCTGCTCTGGTGATATCTGTAATGCTTCTCATTAAAGAGCTAACTTGAAATAGTCACAAACAAGTCACACTAGAATAGTTAGGGTTGGAAAGGACCTTAAGATCATCTAGTTCCAACCCCCTGCCATAAGCAGGGACACCTCACACTAAACCGTGCCACCCAAGGCTTCATCCAACCTGGCCTTGAACACTGACAGGGATGGAGCACTCACAACCTCCCTGGACAACCCATTCCAGCATCTCACCACCCTAACAGGAAAGAATTTCTTCCTTATATCCAATCTAAACCTTTCCTGTTTAATTTTGAACCCATTACCCCTTGTCCTGTCACTACAGTCCCTGATGAAGAGTCCCTCCCCAGCATCCCTATATGCCCCCTGTAGTTTGTTCTTGATCCTTCTCTTGTGCTCAGGAAGAAAATTGTGCACATAGCCTTTGATTCGCAAACAAGGAAAACTCAGAAGTTTGAAAATGCAGCACAAAATACAAGCACTTTTTTTCTTTTTTTTTTGCACATTTGATCTGCATTTATTCTCCAAAAGCTCACTTTTGCATAGAAGACTTCTCATTTTCATTAATTGATTCCCATCCATCTAGATGTATGAAAACTAACACGCTTATTTTCACATTTGCAAGCAGATCTTGAAGAGCATTTTTAAAAATTCACAGCCTCTGGTATCTTCAGGATGTTTAGAGAGTGTAAAAAAAAAATACAAAGCCTGTATGCAGAAATAATACACAGTTTATAAAACTGTTGAGTTTTCATTCTCAAAAAGACAAATTTAAACCATATTGTCACAGGCAATAATGGAATAAAAGGTCAGCATTGTCAAAAATGACAACAAAAAGAATTCCCAGCCCTTTGGAGAAAACAGCAACAGACTCAGCAGATACACAAGGAGTTATTTCTCTGCTTGTGGGAGAACAGGGACATGAAAGAAATGGGGAGTTATTTCAACACCTTCAGGAAACACAGTAACATTTGAAAAAGATGGTCTTTGATGTACTGGGAAATAACAAGTTTTCAGTCTACCTTAGCCAAAGCGTCTTCAATCATTGGCACTGTTACTGACCAAAGAAACTTATTCTATTAATAAAATGAGATAAAACGTGTGAAAAAAATCAAGTGTAGCTGATGAGAGGACAGTGCAATTCAGAAAGTGTGTGAAAATAGCTCTAAGCTATCCCTTCCCACTTCACTGACCATGAGTCAGCTGCTTGAATTTTTTATTGTTTGCTAATGACTCCATGGATGCTTCACATTAAGGTAAACAGAAGGGAGAAAAGAAAATCCTGGCCATGCTGTGAACACTCTTAGTTCAGCCTTTATAGAGCAGCCACAGCTTGGCAGGGTTTTAAACAAGGCAGCCCAGGTAACACCCTCCCTTACAGGAAAGCACTGGTATTTTCCGATTCTATGGGCATCTTACATAATTATATATAATCTTTCCTCACCCTGACCATGCAGCAGCAACATCATGCCAATACCACAGGCTGACTCCCTCCTGGAAGTCCTCATTTCTTGCATCTCTGCCAGATGCTTTCTAGCACCAATCCCTTGGGACAAAGACACATTTCTCAGTTCACTCCTCTGCTCATAAATATATCTCCATATCAAGGAATGGTTTGATTCACTCTCCTTACAAATATGTAATTTTATTTAGTTAATAAGCATGTTTCTTAGAGCCTGAGCTTTGGCAGTTTCTCTGGTACCTCAGCAACTCCCCTATAGTAAACTTTCAGTTGAAGCACATGTCATTGGGCTTCTCACTGCTACTGCCATCTGCGACAGCTTCTTTCTTCCTCAATTATGCTTATGCTCTCTGGGCTAAATAATAATGTTGCAGTCCTTGCCAGTCTAAGCATATGCCTACATACTTATTCAAGTAATTTTTATCAATCTGAGTTGACAATGCCATCTTTCACATGATTTCACTGGGGTTTCATAAACATGAAGTGTCTAAAGTTTAATGGTAGAGTCAAGTTTGGATCAGGACTATCTCATTTACAAGTTTTTCAGAGTGAAATGAAGCAGCAGTGTGTTTCAGTAAATACAAAATTTAAAGTGCTGCCTGAATACACCAAATTCAGTCAGACCATCATCACTAGAAAAGCTATGTAAAGCCACAGTCCTCTCTTCCTAAACTCATCAGGAGACAATATAGTGAATTACTGCTGGACTACACCACCAGCAAACTGGTGCTTCTTTACAAATACTGGCTCAGTTTCTCTCCTCAGTGAGTAGAAATAAAAGTCAAGATACATATAAATAGATATATTTGAAACTCCACCCCTTCTCCTCTACACCCAAGGCTAACACCTATCTCACCCACCCTGGGGTGCCATGCTCCACTCCATGTGTTTGTCAGCTACACCCTGGTCTATTACTCAGTATAAACGGCACACACAGCAAGCTGCTGCATTACTTCAGATACTAGCTTGCTAATTCTCTGATAATAAGCACATTTATTAAGGCTGTCTGCAAGCAATTCAGAAAGCAGTTAACTCATCCCTACTCTTCCACCTGACCAAGATTTATTTTGATGTTCAAGAACAGTCCATGCTAAATGAATGTGTTCCTGTGGAAGGGGACACAAGCAGCGTATAGTATTGGACTACAACAGTAATACAGATTCGTTTTTTTATAGAACCTTTGAGGAGAAATATTTCTGACAATAGCTTAAACTCCACAGCATTAGGTTACTATGCCCTGAACTACAGGGAAAATCTAGTTTAGCTTTAACTACATAGGACAGACTGGCATTATTTTTGACATTCCAGATGAAGAGGCAGAGTCCCCTAATTAGCACTACAGCACATCCAAGGATTTTCTATGAACCAGAAGCCACTTTTGAAATACAAGCAGTATCATTTACAGCCCAAGTGCTAAAGAAGCTTCACAGCAAGCATAACTGATGATTTAACAATTCTTTGCATATAAAATCTTAATTAAGATGTTTTGAGAATCAAGAACCTCTCTGTAAGAGGCATTTATGATTAGCAGCTTCTTTTTGCTACCTGGTCACAGATATCATGCTGTAGGTAATAGCAGAGATTTTATTAAGCAAAACTATTACCCTACAAGCCAAACTAAGCTGGTTTAAATAGTTTTTATAGTGTGGAGTCAGCACCTTTTTAGTTATACTGTGGCCCTGTAGATATCTCCAAAAAAAAAAAAAAAAGGAAAAGGATACCTTACTTCTGTAACGAGGAGCCTGGCAACGTAACTATATGTAGACTACAAAACAGTGTACTTTATAAACAATACTGTATAATTTTAAGTATACATTTTAAAAACGTGTAAACTGAGTAACTGCTTTTTCTTTTTTTCTGTAGTAGATCCTTTAAATTAAGTATAAATAAATAAGCGGGTGAAAAAAATATTTATGAAAAACAGTGCTTTTGATTTCATTGCAGTAACTAGAGAGGGTGAATAACTGTTTGAACAGAACAATACAGAGTATATCTGATATCAGTTATGTGCTTGCTATTGGAAATAGAGATGTTGCTATCAGCTAGAATAGGCCAAATGCTACTTACCATCACTGATGTAAAATGAAATTAAAGCCACCGAAGCCAAGAAGAATACTGAATGCTTACAAATACTTACAAGTGAGCAGATTTATATAAATGATGTTACGGTTATGCTGAAAAAATATCTTACAAAATAAAAGTAGAAGAATGAGCTTTTAGTTGTCCAAGACATCTGAGCTTCTGATTAAGACTAAAAGCAATTATACGCTAGTGCACCAACACATTTTCATTTCTGTAATTACAACATTTTTGTGGTATTAAGAATAGAAAAGTCCATTCTCCACACTAATAGCATACATCAAAGAATTAGGAGTATCTTTTAAGAGCACACCCTTAATACCTCAATTTTAAGAGCTCACTTGCTGAAGGTTCCCAAACTCTGTGATAAACAAGGGGCAAAATGAAGGAACAGTAGCATAATCCTCTCTAAATGGGCTTATACAATGCTGTTAAGGCTGTACTTTGGTACTTCAGATGAGATCATGCCAAAGCTGAAACTCTGTGCAGAGGCCAACTCCAGGTCAGGGACATGAAGATATTTTGCAGTCATACTGTTATTCCAGTGCCTCATCTACTACTGCTACTGTACGATAAGTGGCAACCTGCTATTTTTAGGGAATAAAAATAAGGGGGTAAATGTATTCTACTATGTGTAAAAAAATAGTTTTGCTCTAGCATGTACACAAAGATTCAGAAATCTTTGTTATCAAGAACACACAGCACAAGAGACACAGAATGAATTTGGGGTAAATGATACATCATAAAGCCCCACTACCAAAGCACTATACCAGTTCTACTTTATCGCCATTCACTAGAAACGATTCAAATCTTAAGGTTGCACCAGAAAAATAATACAATGTATTCCAGGGTATAAAATGTTTACATTATGGTGGGAATCAAATGTTTGTATTAGAAAGTGCTAAAACTATCCTGGCAGCATTCAGAATGATGGCTAGAGGTGGCTCAAGTAGGTAAAGAGAATTAAGTCCTAAACTATCTTGAGATGTTTTTTAAAACCTGCATTCTAGTATGATAACCTTTTATTATCTAATATGCACAGGTCTAATCATAGGCCTGATGAGGCAACAACAACAATCTGCTTCAAGACAATCCAGATCATAACCCTCCATCTACCCTGGTTTACTTTTTTGTTCCATTCATTCTCTCCCTCACTACCTCTATAGCCCTTGACATAGTAGAATCACATATATTGTTATGTTGGGATTAAATATATTTTAACATTTTGTGTTAAGAAAAAATCCATTCTTTTTGCATAGCATTTGAGCAAGGTGTTTAAGAGTCAAAAACAAAAAATTCTAAACAAATTTCAATCTTTTTCTGTAATTATTATTCACAAATTACAAAAGTCGTAAATTCAAGGCATGGATTTTGATCACATAATGTTTACCCCAGATTTATAGGGCTCAAATCCTGAGATTTTCATCCTAATCTTCAATAACAGATTAATACTGGTGAGAATACATTACAAAATGTCTTCTGTGTCCAAGCTGTCTGCATTTGTAAACAAAATCTGATCAAAATAACAGTCATTTTAGAGGTAATACAAGTTTGAAATGGTTGTGAAATTCGGCATCTAGCACAAGACGTGCACTAGTTCATTTATTTTTCAAAACACAAATTATTCAAAACAGTATGCAAAATTTTATTTGCCTCTGAGGTAACAGGGCATCTGAATAGTTGCCCTCATTCAGCATAATTTCACCTTTTCTAAATAATACCACCTTCCTTAAGGGCTATTAAAACAAGAGTAAACTCATCCTTACAGCTACAACAAACAATATAGGCTCTTTAAATCTGGCAATATAAAAGCCAGAGGAAACAAGAGACAACCGCTATGTCCATCCCATAGTTTTGATAAAAATTTCTGTTATATTCTCTACAGCTGTGCCAGTTCTTTTCTGTGCAGAAAACCATAGTTTCAGGACTTAACTGATTTTAAGACTTCCACAGAATTGCAACTATAGGATATGACTGGATTAGTATGATTGCAGAACCTTCTTTTAGCTCTACAAGAGATTTATTTTTCCTTTAAATTGTTTATTTCTTTGCCTTTCTTTTTCTCATTCAAAATCTCTGCCAATCTAGAGGAAGGATTCACAAATAAGAATATCGGGCTAATGTGACCTAATTTCTTTTTTGGCTACACAGGCATACAACTGTGAAGTGAATGGTTTTATAATGATATCTGGAACATGAACAACAAAGTACTTAAGCTTGCAAACACTAGGGGGGGAAAAAATGTACATTTCTTTATGTTCCAGGCAGAGAGAGCACAGATTATAATATTTTAACATCAGAACCTGCATCACTTTTTGTTTTAGAAGAACTTGCATCATATTCCAGGCACAATTATACTTCTAGTTGTCTTTCATGCATACATAAAGTGTTGTCATACACTTTTAAAGTCTCATTGGCCCCAAGTGAACAAGTAATAGAAAAGAGAACCAACCCACAGACTGATCTCTTCCCAGAGATCATCCACTTTTTTCTCTTCAAGAGTTGGAGTCTGAGACTGAAAACAGATTGCTGCGAATGACTCAGAGGTCACCTTTTATAAGACGCCAAAATACTTCTATGTTACCACATCTAAGGGCATTTTTTAACTGAGAAACTTCCGCAACATCAAGACACAACAGTTAATGTACAACAGTTTTTGGGCACAGCTGGATCTGTCTTCTTTTTTTTATAAATATGCAGGAATGTTTAACCTATGCCACAACTCCACATTTTGTTCCGGTTAACACTGCCTTTCCTATATTTGTATTAATAAAGTAATGTTTTGACTTTCAGGACACCACACCTGAGTAAGCAGGAACCTCTTTCTAAGCAAAAGATTTAGAGGCAGAAATAATGCAGAAGCAGATCCAAGCAAAACTGTCAAAAGGAAGATTCCCAACATCTATAAACATTTGTGACAAATGTACAAAAAGTTAAATGCTTGTCTCAAGTTCTGCAGCTTAAGCCATTGTCTGAAGTTAAATAAGGACAGTTACTAATTTCACTGAGAGTTACCCCATCACTACATCTATAAAACATTTTATACGACAGCCTCAGAAGCAGTTGTTTTGTAATCATCAGTTTGCTCAGGACTATATTCTATAGTCTGAATTTTCTACAAAGACTATTCTGCATTCCTACTTTGATAAGCCTCAGATTTTTCCACACTGAAAAACAAAAAAAAACACCTCTAAGTTTCATTGTTCTTCCTAAACAATTCTTTGTTAAAAAAAGCACATGCTATGCATGTATTTTTGTAACTGTCCTGTTTACTCAATTTACCATCAAATCTCCTTAGTCTAAGCTGCAGCATTACATCTTGAACAGCATTAGCACTCATAGAAGAGTTCTACGTGTCCACAGATTACTTATAATCCATTGATATTAGATGTATTAATTTACCCAACATTCTGGATTAATATCCTCTGTGCCTGGGGCAGGGTGTGCAAATGACAGGTCGATGACAGATACTTCATATCTATGTACATCTTTGACTAATTCTTAACATATATTAAGAACAGCATATGGAAGAGGGCATACTGTATGCTGATAAGAAACCTTATGTATTTATCATAAATTCTTCCATTTGATATTTATGGTCCAGTGACCAATTTGTGTCAGCTGAAACATCTGGTTCATTTTGAGAGCCAGCAGAGAAATATAAGGAAAACTTGCTAGACTGTGTTCCCATCTCCCATCTGAAGATGAGCATATGGAAGGTTATTGAAAACTATCTCCTACCCAGTTTTTCACTGAAACACTGGTAATTATTAAACAGAATATATGTGTGCCAAATGTTTTAAGGCACAGATTTTACTGCTTTCTCACTGATGTGAACTCTTGACAAACTATCACAGTTCCAGCACATGCACATCACTCAAGTGGTATTATTTCTTTAGTAGAAAGTGGAATTTAAATTATCATTTGAAAACAACACATAAAATGGAACACCCTACTGCTTGTACATGTGGATAAATGTAATCAGAATTACACTACCTTCGCTCCTGGGCCACGAAAGTAAGCTCTACATTACACACACAAACCATGACAGATCCTGTCTGATAGACATGTTCCAGGAGCTCTCTGGGCTCCTAACTTTATCATTAGCATCTGTCACTGCTGAAGCCCTTCACTCAACATGAACTCCACCCTGGAAAACTCCACTAAAGAAAACATGCAAAGAATTGCACAGGGCTGGAACTAGATGATCTTAAGGTCCTTTCCAACCCTAACTATTTTATGATTCTGATTCTAAAACTGTAAGTCATACCAAGAGAATTTGTTTTATCAGTTATATGTGTATCAAAGTAGCATGCCAGATCTACTGTGTAGCCGTTAATCTTACAACTTCTGCCACAGACTGTTAGTCTGAGTTCTCTGAACATTTCATGAAACAAATCCATTAAGAACTGTACAGCAGCTTTCAGAGGTAAAGAACCCCTACCTTTTAAAGAATAATACATTATGCACTGGGAAGAAGTGAGTGAACAAAACACATAGTTGACACATTATGTGCACAGTTAACTCACGTTCAAATGATGGACAGTACATTAGTCACCAGTCCATTTTGAAAACGATCCATGCTCCTTGAATTTTACTTGAACTAGTAAGTACTAAAGGAATGACTTATTCTAATTTAGTACATGCATTTTCATAGTAATAAACTCATTCTGGTTTTATCTGTACATTATGAGTAGGGCTTATGATACTGAAGTCAACATGAAATTAACTCAAACTGAGGGAGAGACAAAACTTTGGTATTAATTCTCTGCTGAAGACTACAGAACAAATCTGAAGTTGCCAGTTGCTAAATCCGGTGATTTCACAGTGTTCCCTGACACAGACTAAGCAGAGAGAAAAGAAATTCTACAGCTATTCCCTGAATTATTGAAGTCAAATACAACTGTATTTCAGAGTTAACCTATAGGCATCAAAATGAGACAGCTTCTAAAGGGAGGGCAACTGTAATCCAACAGTTATCGATGGTCAATAAACAGAAAACCTAACAATGCCATTTCAGTGCAAATGCTTCTCAAACTGGAATGCAATTAAACCACTTGTATTGACATTTAAATGGACATAAACACAAGCCAAAGAAGGTAAATGTGAATGTGCTGATTAACCTTTTATCAGCTATTATCTTTTTCTTTGCCAATTTTCTTGTATGCAGTAAAGTCTTCCCATATTAATATTGAAATCTGATATTGAATCTGTTATTCTATCAATATGCAAATAAAAAGAGAAAGACATGAAAGATGTAAAGTTTAAACTCAGTACGGATTTAGTTGCTTCACTGTAAATTACTTCTTAGCCAAGCCTTCCTATCCCTGATTCCTTCACCACAGCCAACATCCTAATCTCATAAGAATGAGCTAATAAAGGTCATGAGTCCAGAAAGACAACAGAAAGTTTGATAAAAGGTTCTAAAGATACACATACAATATGGAAATACTAGCTCAGGACCTGAAAACTGGTCTACCTTGACAACACTACTTCCAGCTCAGGACATATGTGGCTACACCACAGCCAACTGAGCACTACCTAAAGGATGTTCACATTTATCTCAGGTATGAGCTGTAGTAAGCTCATAATAAAAAACTAACAAGAGTTTTGATGAAACAAAATTTGTTTAAATAACCATCTTGTATTGGTTCATAACAGTACCTCACTATGTGGTTTCTCATTATTTTCAATGATATATAAAATGCAAGACATAACACCACTAGAAATCAGTAGAAAAGCATAGATGATTAAAAGTCAGACACATGCAGAAAACATGAACAGAAAAGCTTGAGAAGGAAAAAACCAAAGTAAAAACCACATGTGAAATCAAGAGCTCACAGTCATAATGTGAACACTAGAACTCACATGGTATCACTGCATAGCAGCGTATGCTCATTCTGAGAGGTAAAAATGTTAGCACTGCATAATTTTAAACAGTAAAACCAAATTTGTCCTTTGAATTTTATTTTTAAATTGCTCAAAATACAAAGATTTGTGGTGCATAAAGCCCATTTTGAATAGGCTGCTTCATTAGTTCTGTAGGTCTAATATATCAGCTGCCTCAGGATCTGGACAGCAGCCAAGCATCCCAAGTTCAACACATACAGTAGCTCTATCTGTTCTTTATCCTAACACAGAAGGACTAAAGCTATTACAACCTGAAAGTTACCACTAATGTATCTTTCATAAAGTTTACTTTGGGCTTGTTCAGCCTGGAGAAAGAAGCCTTTGGGGAGTCCTTAGAGCAGCCTTGCAGAGCCTAAAGGTGGCTGACAAGAATGTTAGAGAGAGACATTTTATAAAAGCATGTGGGGATAGGACACAGGAGAATGGTTTTAAACTCAGGGTAGATTTAGACTAAATATTTGGAGTAAGTTCCTTACTGTGAGGGTGGTGAGGCACTGGAATGGGTTGCCAAAGGAAATGGTAAATGCTCCATCCCTGGCATGGTTCAGGGCCAGGCTGGACAAAGCCTTGGGTGATGTGGTCTACTGAAAGGTGTCCCTGCACATGGGGTGTGGAACTGGATGATCCTTAAGGTCCTTTCCAACCCAAACCATTTTATGATTCTATGACAGAATCTCTCCCCCACCTATTGAAAGAGCAGACAGTACTTCAAGACATTCTGGACTGAAGTACTCAGTGGGGTTGGGGTTTTTTTTGTTGTTTTGTTTTTAAACACACTAATATTCAATAGCCTGATGTGAGAAGTTCAGGATAGCTGGTTATTTTCTTGGCAGTATAATCATAAATACAGCAAGTTGTTAATCTATTTCTCCTTAAACAGAAAGGAGAGATACCACATGAAATCAGTAATGATATCACACAGGTACTGGCACTTTTTTCTGTCAAATGTCTTTACAGGGGAAGCTGTGGTAAAACTTGAGTTTTATAAAAGCTTAATTTTAAACATGCCCATGCTGAGATGATTTCCATTAGCTCAGTGAATAGAGAGGCATTTAATGTCAAGTGAAGCTGGAACAGCTTGCTAGGATCTTCGGAAACTAAAAGTTTATATAAAGGCATAATTTCTTTATGCATACTTTAAAAAAGAGATAATCATCCAATCACTCAATTTCTTTCTGTTCACTTTCTCACAAGTGGTAAAAATATTCCTGAAAGGTGAACTTGGGACTCCGTACCTTAAATACTTGTCAAAAGCAAACTTACAATTACATTATCAATTTAGATAAAATCCTTTTACAGCATAGAAGATGACAAAGAATTCTTGTAATTAACCATTACAGTTTTAAATGCTGATGCCAAAGTGTTAAATATTCACATGGAATTGGCTGTTGGCTTTTCACACATGACAAAAGATTTGCAAACCACTGTAATGAAGAATTACAGATTTACATATTATTTCACCAAAGAGTAATGTTTCAGGTATTGGTGTAGTAGGTTAAAACTTAAACAGGGGAGATTCAGGTTAGATATAAGGAAAAAGCTCTTTACTGTTAGGGTGGTGAGGCACTGGAATGGGTTGCCCAAGTTCTGAATGCTGCATCCCTGGCTGTGTTCAAGGCCAGGTGGGACAGGTCCTTGCATGAGATGGTTTACTGTGAGGTGCCCCTGCCCATGGCAGATGGGTTGGAACTTGATGATCTTAATGTCCTTTCCAGCCCAAACCATTCAATGATTCTATGACCATGTGTTCATTCTAACTAATCTGCCCATCATGGCTTGAAGGTGATCTATTGGTCCCATATATTTAAAGAAGAAAAGCTTTACTGTACATGAGCATAGTTACAAAGCTATTTGCATCACTGATTTAAAAAAAAAA